>JASDQU010373199.1:200985-211396 GCA_032191745.1 Picea mariana
GACAACTTGAAGAGGAAGTGCTAGAGAAATGGATGACAATTTTCAAGACTAAATTCAATATTGGAGGTAAGTGTTGTTCACTTATTGGAGATGGAGGTTACACAATAAATTTAGAGTCTATAAAGGTCATTCATAGGTTGAGTTTCAAATGCACCCCATACCCAAATTCATATTGAGTCTCTTGGTTGCAAAGAGACATCATGCCATTGTTTCAGATCATTTTTTAGTAATTTTCCATTCAAGAATTACCGTGATAAAGTTCTTTGTGATGCTATGTGACTAGACATCTATCTCATTTTTTTGGGAAGGCCTTAGAAATTTAACAGGAAAGTTGTTCTTGATGGATTCAAGAACACCTCCATGTTGGAGAATTATGAAAACAAGTTTAGGTCGCTACCGATGAAAGAAGATAAATGGGACAACAACAATAACAACTGTAACAATAGTGTTACTAGAGTGATGATGTACACAATTAAGGAGTTTTTGAAGGAAGAAAAGTGGTAAATATATTTATTTTCCATTTTTCCAAGGAATATAAACTCTAAGTTGAAGGAAAAGGACATACTTGTAGAAATTGTAGCTACATTGTGAACAAAGTTTAAGGATGTAATATCCGATGAGCTTCCAAGGGGATTCCCACCTATGAGAAGCTTTTCCTATCAACTTAACTTTATTAGAGGATCAATTTTACCAAATAAAGTGCCACATAGATTGAATCTAATGGAAAATGAGGAGATCAATAGATAATTCCAAGAGTTATTGGACCAAGGAATAATAAAAAATATATGGATCCCATGTGAAATACCTATTGTATTAGCACTGAATAAAGGAGGTGAGTGGTAGATGTGCATTGATTCAAGGGTCATCAACCAAATCACCATTATATATCAGTTTCCATTGCCACAAATGGATGATTTGATGCAGTACTTGAGTGGGACAAAGCACTTCATAAAGATTGAATTAAAGGGTGGATATCATCAAATTCAAATTCATGAAGGAGATGAGTGGAAAACAACATTCAAGAAAAAGGAAACACTATATGAATGGTTGATCATGCCATTTGGGTTGATGAATGTGCCTAGTACTTTCACAAAGCTAATGCATGAAGTGTTGAAACCTTACTTAGGAAAGTGYKKRGTTGTGTAYGTAGATAATATATTGATTTTCAAMAAAKMTAAAGAAGATGGCATCATGCATAATTTGAAGCATGTGTTGGAGTGGTTGAAGTAGAAGACTTTGCTCCTAAATTTAGAAGTGTTCTTTTATGAGAGAATAACTTGTGTACTTGGGATTTGTGATATCTCAAAATATATTGGAGATAGATCTTAAGAAGGTAAGAACCATTATGGAGTGGCCTATACCAAAATTCATATTCGAGTTAAGAAGCTTTCACAATTTGGCATATTTATACCAAATAATCATTTAAAGTTTTAGTGGGATCTGTGCAACATTGACACAACATGCATGAAGAAAGGAGAGTTCCAATGTAATGTCATGATCCAAAGAGGCTTTGAATTATTGAAGAAGAAGGCATCCGATAAGCTAGTGTTGTCTTTGCCAAACTTTGGAAAGTGTTCCAAGTGGATTGTGATGCTAACATAACAATTATTGGATCAATGCTTACCCAAGAGGATAAGCCAATCTCATTCTTTAATGAAAAGTTGAATGTCGTAGAAAATAATTATTCAATGTATGATCAAGAGTTTTACACCAAACGTTAGGAATTAAAGAAGTGGGGGAATTGCGTGTTGCCCAAGGAATTTTTCCTTTACACCAACCATAAGGTGTTCCAATAGATTAATAGCCAAGAAAATTTAAATTAGTGTCACATGAAATGGGTTGAGTTCGTAGAGATACTCATTTGAGTTGAAGCATAGATTGGGAAAGTCAAACAAAGTTGATGATATTGTAAGAAGAAGGAAAGCATTGTTGACTACCATGACAAGGGAGATTGTCAGGTTGGAGGAGATGAATAATTTGTATCAGGTTGTTGTTAATTTTGTTGAAGAATAGAAAAATAACAAGAAGCCATGGAGTGAATATCATACTCCATTATTAGACTACTTTGTCCAGGAAGGATTTGTTTCTAAAAATCAACAATTGTTGGTTCCAAGATGGTCAATGAGGGAGAATATCATTTGGGAGCTACATAAAGGAATATTGAGTGGACATTTTGGCATGGTCAAAACACAATCATTGGTTGAAGAGAACTACCAATGGCCAGGAATTTCCAAATACATGAAGAAATGGATTGAAAGTTGCGAAATTGACTAGCATTTAAAGGGGAAGAATTAGAATATTGCATAGTGCAAGCCATTGCTAGAATATAAAAATAACAATAAGCCATGGAGTGAATATCATACTCCATTATTAGACTACTTCATCCAAGAAGGATTTGTTTCTAAAAATCAACATTTGTTCGTCCCAAGAGGGTCAATGATGGAGAATCTTATTTGGGAGATACACAATGGAATATTGACTGGACATTTTGGCATGGTCAAAACACAATCATTGGTGGAAGAAAACTACCAATGGCTATGAATTGCCAAAGACGTTTAGAAATGGATTGAAAGTTGCGAAATCATCTAGCATGCAAAGGGGAAGAATTAGAATATTGCATAGAACAGGGCATTGCTACTACTATAAAAACCATGGGAAGATATCAAAATGGACATTGTGTTGGGATTATAAAAAACCCAACAAGGTGCTATATTGACATAGGAAAATGTCCCATTGTCAACATTGCAATTTCACCTTAAAAAGATCCCAATTAGACCTTCCTAAGTTTGGTATGGTGAATCCTCCAAATTATGGACGAACTTGTAGATTTTAACCTTGTACAATAAAATATTGCAAACATATTCTTAATAAAAATAAAAAAACTACAATCACACACACACACACACACACACACACAAACTGCACAGATATTTTACCCTGGAAACCCAAACCGGGAAAACCAAAAAACTTGTTTAGAGTCACACCTCTAATCTTCTATTAATCATATATATTCATTGTTTACAAAAATATATATATGATCCCATGACATACAAAATTCCTAATCCATTGAACCAAATTAGTCAACAACTTTAATTCCTTAACCGGAATTAGAAAAACATCGACGGAAACCATGTGTCGAAAACCTGGTAAAAACATATGCAAAAAATGCCAATTTTTTTTCTTGTGATCCCCTGCACACCTTGTGCAACGTAAACATTCTCCCACTTGTGATTTCCTTTTCATATATGGGGTTACAAGGTTACATAGTCAACAATCCAGGGTAGCAATTCCCATAGATCCTCTACACCAAGATAACTTCTCCGTGCTCATAAATTTTGTTAACGAATCTGAAATGTTCTTCAAAGTTTCCACCTTCCTCAACAACACCTTTTATTCAACCATATATCTCACAAAGTGATACTGGACATAAATATGCTTTGTCTTTGAATGATAAGTTGGGTTTTTCACCAGGAAGATTGCACTCTAACTGTCACAATCTATCCTTATAGCTTGTTGTACCGACCCAATACCTAAACACAATCTCTGTAACCATACTACTTCTTTTCTTGCATGAGTGGTTTCTATGTATTCAACTTCTATATTTAATATTGCCACTATAGATTGTCTTTTTCTCATCCAACTGATTTCTCCTCCAAAGAGGTTAAACACATGCCCACTTGTAGATCTTCTACGATCCAGATCTCCAACCCAATCTGGATCAACAAACCCATGTATGTACAACACTCTTTCCAATCCCGGTCTTCCTTGGTAGAACAATACATAACTAGTAGTTCCACGCAAGTACCTAAAAACCCTTTTTATTGATGTTCAATATTCCTTCTTTGGTTTTGACATATACTTGCTCAAAACTCCCACTACATGTGCAATGTATGGTCTAGTATAGACCATTGCATATATAAAACTTCCAACTAGACTGGCATATGGAACATAGGATATGCCCTCTTCCTCTTCTTGTGTCTTTGGAAACTGATCCACAAATAAACTTACACCTATAGGAATAGGAACCATAGTCGATTTACATTCCTGCATATTAAACCTATGCAATATTGTATCAACATATTTCCTCTTAAATTAACTAGAGTTTCTTGTTTGTTCGATCTCTTTTAATTTCAATGCCCAAAATGAAATTCGCAGCACCAATATATTTCATGTCAAATTTAGAGGAAAACTGAGTTTTCATATCCTGGATAATTTCCTTGTTGCTTCCTATCAAAAACATATCATCCACATACAATACCAAATAAATAACATGATCATCGATTAATTTGAAATAGACATAGTGATCCACTTTTCTCCTTGTGAGGCCAAGTCTGAACATATAAGTATCAAATTTTTGATACCACGTCCTTGGTGATTGCTTTAAACCATACATGGATTTTTTTTAGCTTGCATACTAGATCTTTATTTCCCTTCACAACAAAGCCTTTTGGTTGCTTCATGTAGATTTCTTCTTCCAGATCTCCATGTAGGAATGTTGTCTTCACATCCATTTGTTCTACTTCAAAATCAAAATCAAAAGAGATAGGTAAAATAAATCTAATTGAAGTTAACTTGGAAACAATAGAAAAAAAATATCACCAAAGACAATTCCCTCTACACGGGAATAATCTTTTGCTACTAACCGAGATTTTCATTTATCCACTTTTCATTTTGCAATCAAATTCTTATTAAATATCCATTTGCTACCAATGGGATTTCTTCTAGTTGGAAACTCAACTAGATCCCAAGCCTCATTCTTTTCCAAGGCTTCCATTTCTTCAACCATGGCATTGTCCCATATTTTTCCATCCTCTAAATCCACTGCCTCCCTAATAGCTCTAGGATCATCTTCAATAATAAACAAATAAAAATTTGAACAAAAATTAGGTGGAGTATACCTTTCTGGTTTCCTTCTTTCCCAAACTAATCTCCTCAATACTGGAGTATGAGGATATTCTTCTTTTGATTCTTGTTCTTCTGTAGATTCTAATTTATTATCCTTCAACTCAAAATCTATTTTCTCTGGTTCTTCCTTCCTTGGTAGGACATCCTGTTTGACCACATCTTTCATTTCTCTAAATACCACATCTCGACAATACACTACCTTCTTAGTTTCTTGGTTCCAAAGCTTATAACCTTTCATACCATCTTTATACCCAATAAAGGTACACTTTTAAACCCTTTTATCTATCTTACTCCTATTTTCCTTTGGAATGTGAGCATACGCATCACATGAAAATACCCCAATATGTATTAGAGGGGTTTTCTTACCAGTCCATACCTCATGTGGATTCTTGTCATCCAACATTAATGAGGGTGATTGATTGACCAGGTGACATGCAGTACCCACTACCTCTGCCCAAAATTCATGTCCTAACCTGATACCACTAAGCATGCACCTTGCTTTTTCCATCAACATCTTTTTCATCCTTTCTGAAACTCCATTCTGCTAAGGTGTATATGGATTAGCCTTCTACCTTGCTATACTACACTTCTGTTGATGGGCGAAATTGACCATCCATCAACTGGGAGAATGAGTCCGGTCCAAGGTTGTCTAAGTAACCCAAGCCGTTTGGTATAACTCATTCTAATGGGTTTAATGGCTCTGTTATCCAATCTAAAAATCCTAAAAGAAACAAAGAAAGAAGTAAATATCTAATTACTAAACACTATATATATGTACATATGTATAATGTAACTATTGTAGATATATTTAAGCAAAAGATATACAAATATTACTTATGTACATGATTTACAAACTGCAAGTTTTTATCGAAACTTACGAAAATCATTGGGAAAAATGATTGCTTCTAGGAAGCAGATAAAGAAAGCACATAAAAATATTTTTTGTTTTTCCTTTATAAATCTAAACTAATATGGAATTAAATAAACTAAGAAACACAAACGTGCAGGTAGTCGAAAGATGAAATATACGTTCTAGTTTCACTAATATGTAAATGACATAAAAATATAGAGGAGATGACCTGTTAGTGAGTTAGTGAGGTGTATCCCAGCATCTGCATGAGTGGAGAACATCCAAATGCCCTGTCCAAGAGAGAAATCTGCAAGGAACCTTGTGATTGTTCTAAATAAATTTAAAACCTGTATTAGCAGTTTAGGTTTCAATGACAAAATAGGGAACACAAACATAAACGTGTGATCTCATAATTGCACATGATTACAATAAGATAAATCTGAAAGTAATCTATGCATTTCATCATCAGATTAAATCTCAAAGATAAATCCTATCAATTTAATTGAAGATATGATCACAACATTTATATTTTGAGAAGCAAATTATAGATGGTATTTATAAAATAACATCTTTCTCATCACAAATAATTTAATCTAAATATATCAGACCTATACATATGGTAGGATTAACAAAACATAAATGACAACATTATAAACAAAAGGATAAAGACAGGATGCATCAATGTTGTTTCATTAAGTTATTGAATCACTCGTCCATCTCTTGATCTCATCCTTGATGATTTCCATTCCAAAATACAAAGTATTTAAAGAGTTCATATAATCTAAACATCATATCTTCTAACATAGGATCAAATCTCAAAAGGATCTAAAAGTTACAAAGATAGAGGGTCTAAAAACCACTCAATATCAAAACTATATCTTCAAAATTATGAAATTTTTGTTTTGATTTACAAAATAAGCCAAAAGAGATGGCTAATTAACTAATTCCAACATGCTCCATCTTATGAGATCACCACAAGATACATCCTATCCTGAAATAAAAACGAAATGAGAAAATTAGATTTTTATTTAACTAACATTTTCCAAATTTTATATGAGAATTGACTTGGCTACAAAATCTCACGATTTTGTAGCTAGTGTTATTATTAGCAACATAAATCTAAATCAATCTATATTAATTAGAAAAATAACAAAAAAAAAGAACTAAGATAAAAAAACATTCTTACCATTCAACTGATAACAAAAAATCGAATTACAATATCTTAGAGTTGATCACAGCCTTGACACTGTCAGTGTTTTTAATTATGATATTGCCTATCCTTTTCAAACGTTTTCCTTGTCTTTGTGCATCAATCTTGAGTGCACAGTTTTCGTTTTTCAATGAGTCATTTTGAGTCATAAGAGCCTTGATCTTTGCTCGAAGTACGAGGATGTCTGTGTAATACTGACCTATCCAATGTAAACAAACTTCACAATGTAGAGAAGGGGCAATCAGTTGAGGAAGCATGTGAATGTGTGTTAAAACACTACCACTGTCCACTGTCAGCCTTTGACCAAGTTTAAATACTGTAAATTCCTTGTTGTCTTTTAGGCATGGTGGGAGGTTATTCACATAATCG
Organism: Picea mariana; assembly: GCA_032191745.1. Taxonomy (NCBI): domain Eukaryota; kingdom Viridiplantae; phylum Streptophyta; class Pinopsida; order Pinales; family Pinaceae; genus Picea; species Picea mariana. Next base: position 208,320 of record JASDQU010373199.1, read on the forward strand.
AATGTTTGACTGGGATCCGGTTTAGAAAATTTTGGATCTTCCTCTACTAGGAATTTTTCAATCTCGAAGTCAAAGTTCTCATGGACCTCGATCGATTAGATTGAGCTCACATGAGATTTTGATCTATTGCGCAGGCTCCTAGAAATAAGTCTCCCAACCCTCTTGTCATGAAACCCTAGCATGGATTGATTTTTCTTTGATTGTTTGAATGGGTTTCCACTAGTGGATTTTATGTTAAGATTAGGGCAGACAACTCGTTCACACTCATGAATTTTAATAATCTTGGATCTGACATCCTGTTGCTCACATATAGACTGATCGGGTGTAGCCCTTTCACAAGGGTTTTCACACAAGAAATTTGTCCTGTCACTGGAGGGAATAAGGGGATTCTCTATCATCGACTTATCCATTACAGGAGTCTCTAGAGGTTTTACTGTAATGAAACCATTACGGGATACGAAACTATCCCAATATTCACCGAGCATTTTTAAATGATGAACTAACAGTAACTTAATCAAACCATGGTGAAATAAGCTAGAATCCAAGTTATACCTTTTATATCTCTTTGCCATTTTATATAAACTTCTGAGTAGGTAAAACAACATGTTTAAATGAAAGCCAATAAAATGCATGAGAAATCGTATGTGGTAAAGGAACACCAAGCCAAAACGACCTTCACAGGTGACAAATTGTCTTAAAACTACCAACAAACCATGCCATCTAACCTTGAGTAAGGAGATCGAAATACCTTTTTCACAGCATTGAATTTCTCGAGATGTGACGAATAGACTCCATGGTACCTCCTCCAACTTTGATATTTTAAACCATTTTTGACCAGTGAGGGGGAGGCCAGTTGCTTCACTCATAAATATTTTGGTGATCTCCAACTGGATATCACCCACCTTGGCTTTGCATCCATCAAATGTGCTGGAGAAATCTTTGGCCACTTGCGAGTTATAACCCTGGAATTTCCTGATAAACACATCCCAGCCTAGACTCTTCAAATCCTCACTCACATCATCATAAAACAACAAATTTTGGGAGCCATTTGGCTCAATTCGGACGACAGGGGCCATAAGGGTTTGAACAGACAATCACAAAGGTGACCAGAACTTGTTGTGGGCTTAAGAGAAAGCAGCAACAGGGGAATTTCTGAGCCAAAAATGAAGGAGTAAAACTAGAAGTCACCCCAGCACGACCATAATGTGAGCATAAGGGGTTTCAAGCCATGAAAATCAGGCATTTCAAGTAATGAATGCTTTGAGTACATAGCGTAACTCAAGACCCTATCTCGTAATGAGGGATCTGTCGATTGAAATTGAAAACTGAAATGAAGTATAGGGTACGTTCCAGGAGTGTTTAATTTTCATTAAATGTAATGGGTGAAGTCGATTTGCAAAGGTTAGGAGAAGATGAGTTTTACAAGCCAAAATCATACCAAAATTTTAAAACCAAAGTCGATTTACCAAGAATTTTAAATGAAACAATCCTATAGTCCATTTGCCAATCGATTCTTGGTATACAAAGCATCCAAGATATAACTTTGAATCCAAGAACAAATCAAAATAAGTGTTTCATCGATATATGATAATCTCAAAGAAAAACAACATTCATTAAAAGAGGCTTAAAAGCAATGACCCTTTTAGGACCAATCCTTAGATTAAATTGCAAAACGATTTAAAGTTTTAATGCTTCATTCATTCTTCCAGTCATGAATGAAGCACAAAAACGCAAGATAAAAATAACAAGGAACAATCAAAATGCGCCTTTTACAACCGAATAATCATCTTCAAATAGAAATATTTACAGGATCAGGCGTAGGGAGCTAAAGGAATTGTCATTTGTCATTTGAAAAAGAAAAAAAATCATGTAGGGATGCCAACAACTTCTTACATAATTCTTCAAATTCATTTCTTTATAATTATTGACCATTATCCGTCCTCGTCACCTTAATTATTTTCTTTGTTTGATTCTCCACAAGATCCTTAAACTATTTAAAGATGTCAAATAATTAAAATTTCTTATTGAGGAAATAAATCCATGTATTCCTTGAGAATTAATCTATAAATGAGACATCGTACACCTATTTCCCAAGTGATGGAACCAACACGGGTCCAAACACATCATTGTGCACCTAATGTAAAATTCCCTCTACCCTCATTGCACTAGAGGGGAATCTTTCCCGATCTTTCTTCTCATATACACAATTTTCACAGAAATCAAAATACAGAGAGTCATTAGACATACCTTCAACCATACCTTTACTGTGTTTTTATTCTTTATCTCCAATATCAGGAACAAAAGAACTATTGCACCCATTACTAATAGTGCTTCATTACATCTTATACTAAGTTGAAAACTGGAATGACGTCAAAAACACCTTTTCCCCTTGAACCATCCTTTGGGTTTCTTTCTCAAACACTAATTTTACCCCTACATAATCAGTTTTTCATATAGAAATCAAATTTATGGCCAATCCTGGGATGTTCAAAACACCAGGGTGTGTTCTAATCCTTCCATCCATGATAATCAAATTGACTTTTCCTTGTCCTATGATTTTGGTTTTTGAGTCATCACCTAGGAAAACATCACCTCCATCATACCTTTCGTATTTGCAAAACCACTCCTTGTGAGGATTCATATAAGTGGATGCACTTGAGTCAACTGACCATGCCTCATGATCTACACGTGTGCTTGAAGAAGCCAAGTAAACATCCCCTCCTTCATCTGCAAAGATTTTTTCTTCTGTAGAAGGATCATCATCAAATCCCTTCCCTCTCTCAACACTTTTGGATCTACATTTCTTCATGTAGTGCCCTTATTTTCCAAATATCTATCATACCTTGACATATTTTCTGGGATATTTATATTTTTCCTTAGATTTAGATCTCCCACTTGAGGACTTAGATCTATTTATTTCATGGGAGCATCATCTTGCAAATAAAGCATCGGTTCTTTGTCCTTCCATGTTCTTCTGCCTCATCTCTTCAAACAACAAGGATGAGACCACATCATTGAAACTTAAAGTAGTTGTATTACTACCTATGGCCAAAAAAAAATATCCCACAAGTTTGGTA
>JASDQU010373199.1:212797-223883 GCA_032191745.1 Picea mariana
GAAAGCACATAAAAATATTTTTTATTTTTCCTTTATAAATCTGAACTAATATGGAATTAAATAAGCTAAGAAACGCAAACGTGCAAGTAGTCGAAAGATGAAATATACGTTCTAGTTTCACTAATATGTAAATGACATAAAAATATAGAGGAGCTAACCTGTTAGTGAGTTAGTGAGTTAGTGAGGTGTATCCAAGAATTTGCATGAGTGGAGAACATCCAACTGCCCTATCCAAGAGAGAAATCTGCAAGGAACCTTGTGACTACTCTAAATAAATTTAAAACCTGTATTAGCAGTTTAGGTTTCAATGACAGAAGAGGGAACACAAAGATAAACCTGTGATCTCATAATTGCACATGATTACAATAAGATAAATCTGAAAGTAATCTATGCATTTCATCATCCGATTAAAACTTAAAGATAAATCCTATCAATTTAATTGAAGATATGATCATAACATTTATATTTTGAGAAGCAAATTATAGATGGTATTTATAAAATAACATCTTGCTCATCACAAATCATTTAATCTACAAATATCAGACCTATACATATGGCAGGATTAACAAAACATAAATGACAACATTATAAATAAAAGGATAAAGACAAGATGCATAAATGTTATTTCATTAAGTTCTGGAATCACTCGTCCATCTCTTGCTCTCAGCCCTGATGATTTCCATTCCAAAATACAGAGTATTTAAAGAGTTCATATAAGCTAAACAACCTATCTTCTAAGATAGTATCAGATCTCAAAAGGATCTAAAAGTTACAAAGATAGAGGGTCTAAAAACCACTCAATATCAAAACTATATCTTCAAAATTATGAAAGTTTTGTTTTGATTTACAAAATAATCCAAAAGAGATGGCTAATTAACTAAGTCCAACATGCTGCATCTTATGAGATCATGTTGACAGGCGAAATTGATCGTCCGTCAACTGGGAGAGTGGAACCGGTCCGGGGTTGTCTAAATAACCCAAGCCGTTTGGAATGGACCACCCTGACGAGTTTAACGACTCCGTAGGACGCTCTAAGGTCTTCAATGAAAACCAAAGAGAGAATTGATCTGAGCTAATTAATCTAACTAAACTAAATAAAACAAACTAAACTATAACTAAATACAAGAAACTAACTAAAATAAAGGAAACTAGAAACTAATAAAACAAAGAAAATGAACTAATATACTCAATATAAACTATTCTAACTATTCTATCTACAAACTATAAATTACTCATATAATAAATCAAATCAACTATCTAATTATCAGCTATAATATCTCTTATTCACAAATGTATACTATGAACAATCTACAGATTTGATTAAAACCTGCAAAACTCATGTATTTGCTGCCTTAGGACAGCCAAAAATCTCTTTTTTGATTTTTTATATTTTATGAAAAAGAAATAAAAAAAAAACTACTAAAATTAAACAATCTAATATATTCACTGAAATTAAACAATCTAATATAAATCTAATTAAGATTATATCTTTATTAAACTACTTAATGAAAACAGTAAACTAAAGACTAATTGACCTGGACACGCTCCAAGTCTGCTCTGTGTATGATGACTTCTTAAGTTGGTTGGAGGAAGAAATTCACACCGTTTAGTCCTTAAGCTTCTCATAAACGATCAGTTATGCTGCTTCTTGAAGTGTTTTACAGGACAAACAAGACATAAAAGAAAATCATAACAATCTTCTGATTATAAATTCCTGCAAAAGGGAAACCTATTATGCAGCAAATCTTCATATTACAGTTCGATTTATGAAGAAGGCAAAGCTATCATTCACAAATTGAACTAACAACTGTTATGTCTTTTATCTATTTGGAAGAAACAAGATATGGATAACAGTAATAAATTATATCATTTGAATTTGATTTAGATAGCAAAGTAATACTAAACCATAAACAAAGTGATATACAAAACATGAAACACAATGTTGATATATTAAAAAGCAAAAGCTATGACAAAACACCAATTCTGATCCAGTTTGAATCAAAACTCCATATCCTTGTTCTCCCACAACTGAGGATCCTCTTATTACAAAAATCATAAGTATATATAAGTCTTTTCACAAGGTAAAACTTCCTTGTGAATAATAGCAAATTGTTTTACAAAATCTGGGAAGATATTCCCAAAATCCGATTCAAACTTAACAACCTAAGACAAAACCAAATCTAAAATATCTCCTAAACTATTACAGCATGCCCATTTGATCACTGCAATTCGTATGTACCTGAAAAGAGGCAAAAATAAACAAGTTTAAAAGATATTTTGTTAATAAAATGGTAAAAATCTGATCCTATAGACTAGCTACAGAATCAGCTGATTCTGTAGCTGGTCTAATTTGAGAACAGACCCGTTTCAAATCAATTAAAACTAACAAAAATATATTAAAACAAATATTTGATTACTAATTAAAAAGGAAGCAAATCATTTAAATTACAACAAACCAAAACTGCCATGCTAAATTAGAACAAACAAAATCTTAATTTAATCTATTTCAATCAAAACAAATATCAAATAAATCTTTGGTATGAATGCAACTCATATACAAATCAATCCATATAGAGGTAAAAATCCTACATTCCTTTGTTTTGCATATCAATAAATCCATCTAGAATTGAGTGTAGGGAAAAGATGAAAAATCTTGCCACCAGATCTAAAGCATACACCAGTTCCATAGCAGCTTCAACATTGGCAAAAATGGTTATCAGAAAATGTTCCTTGATACTGAATGGCCTTTGAGATAGGCTTCTTGACATTTGCCAAATTCCATGATTTTTCATTGCATTTCTCATGTTTATCAGTGAAATTGGATTCTGCACATTCAGCATTATGCTTTCCAGCGACTGTTGTAAGGTTGACATCTTTTCTTCACCGTGTCTCTTTGCTTCAGTATGCTTAGCTTTGATGCAAACAATTGGCACTGGCTCCTTTAATTGTGCACAACATATCAATTTTCCCCTATTTGTCTCATGGTCACTATAAACACCAGCTTCTTTAAATTCATCTTGAGCTGTGCTCTGTCCATCTGTCATACTTGATTTATAATCTTCAGAAAATACATAATGTGTCTAGCACTATCTACGTCTTGGAGCCCCAACAATTATGTCATGTTTCATGTTGTCTTGATTGCCTTTGCTCATCATTGCTACAAACTCACCATAGTCCATTCATCCATCATTGTCCATGTCCACCTCATCAATTATATCCTTAATAGTTTCTTGATCACCCATTCCATAGTTTTTCAGTGCTTGCTCTAATTCCTCCTTTGCAATGTACCCGCTGCTGTCTTTATCAAAATACTGAAAGGCAGTATAAAGATGATCTTCCCTGTCCATTCTGTTCATGTGCATTGTAGCGGTGATAAACTCCAGGTAATCAATTGTCCCATCCCCATCTACATCTGCAGCATCCACCAATTGCCTAACTTCTGACTCAGAGATTTTAGACCCAAATCTTGCAAGGCTATTCTTCAGTTCTTCAAATGTGACTGTCCCACTGTTATCAATGTCCATACTCTTGAACATCTCCTTCAAACACCTTATTCCCTCTTCTAATAGACTTTCAGCAATCACCTTTAGAGCAACTTTTTTTTTTTTAATCTTGTTGATTGCCCTGAATTGCTTCATCCTAACTAATACAGTACTGTCAAGGGGTTTGTCTGGTGCCTCGCCATCTTCTATTATCCATGGATGGTTTAAAACATCAGCAGCCATAAGACGTTTCTTGGGATCATGTTCGAGCATCTTTCTAACCAGGTATGTTGCAAAAATAGATGGCCATGGTTCACTTTCAAAGTCAGTAATTCCATGCAATACAGCATCAAATATGCCTTGTTCCGTCTCTACCCAAAATGGAGGCACGCCAGAGAGAAGAATATATAATATCACACCAGCACTCCATATATCTATTTCTGGTTCATAATGTTTCCGTAACACTTCAGGAGCCACATAATATGCACTGCCCACAATGCCTTTGAATACATCACCCGGTTTGTAGAAGACCGAAAGGCCAAAATCAGTGGCCTTCAAGGGCGAATCTTCATCCTTGCTGAGAAACAGAAAATTCTCCAGCTGGAGATCACGGTGTATGACACCCATTGAATGGCAAGTGTGAACCACCTTAACCATGTCTCATTTCAACCGTGACTTGAGGGAATTCTCAACAACATCTTATACGATCAACGCCCAAATCTGAAAACTTGGCGTGATCTGCGTGTTGCGCGATTCATGGTTGGAGGTCGAGGATAATTGCATAACATTGTATTCCCACTATATTCTTCTCACCCAAATAGCAAAGTATACAAGGTTCACACAGGAGAATTCGATCTCTAAATTCGCACAATCCTCCAAACAACAATAAAAGTATAGATGGGAAACCCTAAGAATGCTAGAAACTTTCAAAGATCGTATAAATATAAAGAGGTATCCATATTCTAATTTCTTCCTCTTTATGCACCAAATCTACTCCACACATCTACCAAATATACCAAAATAATGCAATAACCATATATCAAGGAAAAAGAACACAACATCAATCACACACACAAGACAAATATACGTGGTTCACCCTCTCTCTAGGGATACGTCCATAGAATTGTGTTGCAAGATATATTAAGATGAAGAATACAGTTCTTCTCTATGCTCTTAGCTAGCGTATCTTATTTCTATTCCTTTATGTCTCTCCCCTTCCTGGGCACCTAGCTGCAGGACTTGACCTTCGCACCCAGCTAAAGATCTTTCAATACCAGAAGGATCTCACTCTTGGCACTTCTCTCTTACACAACAATAATCACTCGCATTAACAATAGTATCAATAATAACAACATTAACAACAACCCAACCCAAGTCGTCTTGACCTTTATTTATACATTACAATAGCTCACCGATAGCCTTAGGTCAAAACCTAGGTGTCAAAACCCTAGATACCAAAACCCTAGGTCAACATGACCTGTGTTTTTAGGGCTTTGCCAACCTGTCTTTCCTTCCTTCTCACACGGTGCTCCAAAGCATCCAACAGTGGCTTTTTCCACTTGCTGAGTTGTCCACGATCCTTCTTCCTTGTTGATTTATTGTCCTCAATCTCCTCGTCCAACGATTTTATTCCTTTTACTTCTCTCTATATTTTCTTCTCTTTTGCTCACTTCGACCCAATATCAGTCGCCGTGTCTTCCGCGCAATTCATATTTTTCCTTTTCTTCCTTTATCTTCGATTGCTTCAATAACCAAGGGCAAACAGGCCCCCAACACTCACCTGTGACTCATCCCGAGGTACCTCGGATCTAATCCTTTTGTTTTACTTCGACCTTAGACTGAGCAGTGCATCCCTTTCTTTCTGTTCTATGCCTCCTCTCCTTCCTTGTGCAAACTGTCGTTTCTGTGTCTGGTACCAAGTTTCAACAACACCTGGTACTTAGACCCTTTTCCTCATGATTTTACTGAGATTTGCAAGGCGGTTGGTTGTCATAGTACAACTTTAGCCGACTTCTATTCACCAAACCTTCCTTCCATTCTCCATTCAGAGTCTTCAGTTGTGTAGCTCCTCCTTCTGTAACATAGGCTATCTCATATGGTCCTAGCCAATGCATTCTAAACTTCCCAGGATGCTTCAGGAACTTACTGTCATATATCAGTACTATATCACCTTGCTTGAATGTCTTCTTCTTGATGTGCCTATCATGGTAGGCCTTCTCTCCTTCCTTTTGTACCTGCTAATGGAATCCCGCAATGAATCGGTCTTCTTCTAGTTCAACCAACTACACGAGCCTCTCCTGAATAGCACCAGTGTGATCCATACCTGTAAAGGCAACAATTCTTACGCTTGGTACCAGATATTCCATTAGGACAACAACTTCAAGACCATACACCAACTTAAAAGGGGTCTACATTGTTAATTTCTTGCAGGTGGTTCTATAGGCCCATAGTACTACTGGTACTCTTAAATCCCAGTCATCCATGCTCACACTGCAGATCTTTGTCAGCATTGTCTCCAAGATCTTGTTGAACGCTTCCACTGTCCCATTTTCTTGTGGATGGTAGGACGTGATCTTTTGATGGTGGACTGCAAATTCCTCGGTCAGGGCTTCAACTATTTTATTTATGAAATGTGTGCCTTGATCACTCATAAGGATTTTTGGGCATCCAAACCTAGTTATAATGTCATGAAATATTAAGCATGCAGCTGTAGTTGCACTCTAGTCCTTAATTGCTATTGCTTTAGCCCATTGAGTCAAATACTCTGTCGCAATAATTATGTACCTTGCTCCTGTGTTCTTTCCTGGTGGGTTTATAGATCCCGTGAAGTCAATGGCCCATTTCTCAAATGCTTGTAGGGTCAGCTATGGTGCTAATGAAATTTCATCTCTTATGGACAGTTTTCCAACTCTTTGTCATACATCGCAGGCTCTGTAGTAGTCCTTAACATCTCTGTGTAAGGTAGGCCACCAAAGGCCAGCTCTAAGAACCTTCTGCGCAGTGGCTTTTCCTGCGTATTTTCCTTCTGCGATGCCTTCATGAGCTTCTACAAGGATCAATGGTCGTTCTGCTTCCATAACACACCTCCTTAATATCTCATTAGGTCCCATCTTGTATAGCTATCTAACTTTAATTGAAAAGTCTGCAGTGCACATTACTAGTTGTTTCTTCTAGGGAATTGTATAGTCACTAGGTGCCATTCCTGTCAACATGAACTGAACTATCTTTGCGAAGCGATCATCAATATTTCTAATGGCTAGTAACTGTGCATTCGGTAGCATATCCTCCAAACTAGTGGGCTCTTCTCCATGTTCCAACCTCGACAAGTGGTCAAGACCTTTGTTCATTCTTCCTGGCTTAACCATGATATCAAAATCATATTCCTGAAATAGCAGAAGCCATCTGGATATTCTCCCCCCCCAACATTGGCTTGTTGAATAGGTATTTCAATGCAGAGTGATCAATGAACATTTTCAAGTAGCCTCCCAACAAGTAGTGGTGGAACTTCTACAGTGCGTACACCATGGCTAACCCTTCTCTCTCAATAGTGGTGTAGTTGATTTATGTTGTTGATAGTTTCCTGCTAGAAAAATCTAACGGATGGTCGATGTCTCCTGTTCCCGGTTGTGCTAACACAACTCCTAATGCAATGGAAGATGCATCGACATGCACGTGAAATTCCTTGCTCCAATCTGGAAAAACTAGAATGGACGTAGTAACCATCTTCTGTTTCAATGTGTCGAAGCTCTGCTCGCATTCTTCTGTCCAATTAAACTGAGAATCTTTCTTCAGAATCTTCTCCATGGGTGTTGTAATCTAGTCGTATCCCTTAATGAACTTCCTGTAATATCCAATATGTCTTAGCGCAGTGCACATTTGTTTGACTGAAGTAGGAGGTGGCAGATCAACGATAATGGAAATTTTAGCTGGATCTACCAACAATCCCTGCTTGCATACAGTATGACCTAACAACACTCCAAATGGTGAGAAGAAGGTGCACTTCTTCAGGTTCAAATCAATTTGACATTGCCTGCACTTGTCCAACATTAGCCTCAAGCATTCAATATGATTTTTCAGTAAACTAAAAATAGTCCAATCATCAAAATATGCTTCTAGAAATTTATGCAGAAACGCCTTGAACGCTTTGACCACCACCCTAGAAAAGATGGTTGGGGCATTCTTCAATCCAAATGGAATCACTGTATACTGATAAGATCCCCATTCTTTTGCAAATGTGGTCTTATGGCGATCTTCCTTGGCAATCTGGATTTGATGGTATTTTGAAAATTCATCTGTAAATGAATATACCTCCTAGCTTCCCACATTATCTAACACTTCGTCAGTGAATGGTGTAGGGAAGGGGTCATGAAAACAGACATCATTCAACTTTCTAAGATCCACACATATCCTTATCTCTCCTGTCTTCTTGTCTTGTACTACCATAGGGCTAATCCATTCTGACTCTTCAACAGGTTCTATAATCCGTGCTTCCAGCATTCTGTTGAGCTCAATCTTCACTTTCTCTTTATATTTAGGATTCAACCTGTAGGGTCTCTATTTGACTGGTTTTGCATTTGGTTTCAAAGGGATCTTGATCTCTCCCATAGGCCCTTTGATGCCCTTTATATTAGTGAAATTGGTCAGAAACAAGTCCTGATGTTCATGCAGAAGCTCTGTAATCTTGTCAATGGTAGAAACATCCCAATAATCTTCGACATTTGCAAGCTTCAGTGTCTCCTCTGTTCCAATACTGAATTTCTTAATCTTGATTGGCTTTCCAATAAATGGTAACTCAACTCCTGGTTCTTCCACATCTCTCCGGCCTTCTGTTTCTGCAATGTTCACCTTCCTTGGATCATCGTCTTCATCGGCATTGATGTTGTAACAGCTTCGCAGTTTTTGGAGAGGCGCAGTCCATTCGTCCTCTTCTTTCTCCATAGGGAGGCTATATGCCTCCTCAAATAATTTATGTCTTACAATCTATAATACTTGATCTACTGAAGGATATTGACTTTCAAATAAAAAGGTGGTTAGAAAATTATGATTCATACCTTCCCAATCTGTAGTGATGAGGCACAAATCTACTTGAAGGTACCAGTTGATAGGTGTTGTGTCCAGCGTATTAATTAATTTGTTGCATCCACTATTCTTGAGGAATGTCGCTCCAGGCCTCTTCACACATGGTCCTTTGGGAAGCTTTGACCTGTGTACCTTACTTCGCATCTTTCTACTTGTGTTGAGAACTGCATTGTCATCAAAGTACGACATTGTACCCAGTCTGTAATACTACTTTTATGTTTCACCCACGATCTTGCTGGTATTGATTTCAAAGCCTCCTCCATTTCCAACAATATATGTTGTGTTGATACACTTGTTTCAAAGTCCTACAAGAAGGTTTCTAAAGGATTTAGGCCATCAAAGGTGGGTAGGTGACTTACTGTTGTACCGATCCACTGGACTTCTCTGGTTAATATGCCACAATAAGATGATCATAAGATGATATTCTCTGAACAATCTGCCACTGCGCGTATGTCAAACTTTTGTGTCATTGTCGCTGTCTGAATTCTTGAACATTAGCCTTTTCATATCCGACCAGTTTACTATATCTTCAAGATGTTCTTTTTATGCAATAACATCTTGATCCTCAACTTCAAAAAATGTAAAAATTTCCCTCTGGGTCCCTTGAAGAAATATCTTTCATCTTGGCTATATGATTCTACCCTGTCAACAACAAACTTGGTGATGTACCCTCTGATGGTGCTATTAAACCAATGATCTATTGCTCGTGACACGACGTTATCAACTCTGTTGACCTTCTGGATCAACGCTAACATCCAAACCATAGGAGGTCTAGTTTTGATCTCGAACAGGGTATCTGCTAACCTAGCTAGCCACTCATATAGATCCTGATGGATTGCCCCAAAGAAAATCTCATGTATATCGGTAAAGATATATCTTCCTAACCAATCCTCTATACTCAGATTAGGGTTCTTGTTCTGGGCTTTAGCAAAGTCCTTTTATTGATCCTCTATCCACTTTTGAATCTCTGTCTTTGATGTAAACCACCTTGACATTCCCTTAAGAAGATTCTCATCATGACAACAGAACCATTTGTTGGCACAGGGGCAGACCCAAGGTTCAGCTCCAAGAGCACATCAACAAGCCCTAACTACTAGCCCTTTTGGCAACACATACGAAGCAGATGCAGTCTCACCCGAAGTAGCTATGGGGGGGGTTGCAGGATAGTGATGTCTACAACCAGGGGAATATCAAGTGGATCTAATACAAAACAATAAAATATGCATAAATCACTTATCAGCTTAGATCTACTCCACACTTCTATCATATCTACCACAAAAATGCAATAACACTATATCAAGGCAAAAGAACACACCATCAATCACAGACACAAGACAAATATACATGGTTCACCCTCTCTCTAGGGATACATCCACAAAACTGTGATGTAAGATATATTAAGATGAAGCATATAGTTCTTGTCTGCACTCTTAGATAGCAAATATTCTTTCTTCTCCTTTCTGTCTCTCCCCTTCCTGTGCACCCAGCTGCAGGACTTGACCTTCGCACCCAGTTGAAGATATTATAATACCAGAAGGCTCTCACTCTTAGCACTTCTCTCTCACACAACAATAATCGCTCGCATTAACAATAGTATCAACAATAACAACATTAACAACAACCCAACCCAAGTCCTCTTGACCTTTATTTATACATTACAATAGCTCACCGATAGCCTTAGGTCGAAACCTAGGTGTCAAAACCCTAGATACAAAAACCCTAGGTGTCTAGAACCCTAGGTCAAATTGAACCACATTTTCAGGGCTTCACTAGCCTATCTTTCCTTCCTTCTCGCGCGGTGCTCCAAAGCATCCAACGATGGCTTTTTTCGCTTGTTGAGTTGTCCATGATCCTTCTTCCTTGTTGATCTATCATCCTCGTTCTCCTTATCCAACGACTTGCTTACTTTTACTTCGCTCCGTCTTTTCTACTCTTTTTCTCACTTCGACCCAGTATTAGTCACTGTGTCTTCCGCGCAGTTCACATTTTTCCTTTTCTTCCTTGATCTTCGCTTGCTTCCATAACCAAGGGCCAACAGGAACGTACAACCTCTGTGAGCATAAACAGTCTAGTGAAAAATTAAGAGGGAACGTACAACCTCTGTGAGCATATATAGACTAGTGAAACATTTAGGGGGAGTGCACAACCTCTGTGAGCCTAGTCAAGCCTTGTGAGTCATGAGAAAAAGTCAAGGCATCTAGCAAAATTTAGGTTGAATATAAAATTCCTATGAGCTAGAAAGAAACGATATTCCTAGTATTGAAAATGATATAAATGTATTAATGTAGTGTGTTGGCACGTGTAACATTATCCACCATGAAGAGAATTTTGAATTGCTTTGTAAAGAGTTGAGTTGTAACTAAAGTCTCAAGTCTAGTTCTATTTTAGAACTAAAGTGTAATGTTGAGTTGTAACTAAAGTCTCAAGTCTAGTTCTATTTTAGAACTAAAGTGTAATATTGAGTTGTAACCGAAGTCTTAAGTCTAGTTCTATTTTAGAACTAAAGTGTAATGTTGAGTTGTAAC
>JASDQU010373199.1:275859-287397 GCA_032191745.1 Picea mariana
TTTCTTGTCTCTTGTTCATGTTTTCAACTTTAGCAATCATTCTTGGACAATCCTCAACCTCATTACCAATAGTTTTACAACAAAGACAAATAAGACCTATACCAGGGAATTCCTTAGCAAGATGTCCTGATCTTCTACAATTATAACACCGTGTCAATCATCTATTTCTTGTAAACGATCCCCAGTCTTTCCTATACTGCACATTGGGATCACATTGTTGGACCTACAATCTGCAAAAAATCTTTCTAGGTTCCTACATCCACTTATTAGTCCAAAAATTCTTTATATGCATAGGAATAACATATTTTTCTCTATTTCTATCAAATTTATTTAGATCAACTCTTTCTTCTAACTATTCCCTAATGTTCAGGCTAGAACAAAATCTATCAAACATACCTAGATTCATACTTTCGAAGAAAAAAATTCCACTTATCTTACCTTTACCAGAGCACAAATCTTTAAGATCTTACCTCTTTTCTTCAAATCGGGTTCCTTTCTTAGCACAAAGATTTGCAAGTCAAGTAGAATACTGTGCACTACAACAAAAAATCTATGCACAGAGCTTTCTCTTTTCTTCAGTTCCCAGCAATCACATTTTCAGGTCCCGACAATGTAACCATTTTGTTAGCACAGGGGCAGACCCAAGGTTCAACGCTTCAAAAATGCACCAACAAAACCCTAACTACCGACCCTTTCAGCAACACCTTCGAAGCAGATGAAGTCTCACCTAAGGTAGAGGTAGGGGGGGTTGTAGGAATCAGGTGTCCACAACCAATATGGGACACAAATCTATGATAGCACTTAGCCAACAACATGCATTAGGTTATGATTCTCATGTACATCACAGATTAACCCTTATTATAGAGCAACGTAGTAATAATCAAGATCTAACACTTCCAATCACTTAGAACACAACATTATCTCAGATCTAGCAGTCATTCACATCATTAAGAACTAATATACAACATCAGATGCATTCATTATACATAACAACAACATCACTAAGAAAATAACCACATAAACAACATCGCACAAAGCACATCAGGACATAGGATATACGTGGTTCAACCCAGTGTGGGGCTACATCCACCAACTTCTTCTTCTTCTTTATTAGTCTACTTCAATCTCTTACATTCATCTTCTCCTGTGCACATAGCCACAAATCCAAACTCCGCGGAGGACAGGAGATCTGCGCGCAGCCCACTAGATCATCCTTCCCAAAATCAAGTCAAGGCACAGAGCCAACTCCTTTATAACACAAATCACTTACAACTTCTTGCACTAAGACAAAATCAACCTACCATGCACATAGCCACTAGTAGTCATGCACTAAGCCAATTAGTAACTCTTGCAACATATGGTGCACATAGCTCACTATCTAGCTTACATCGTTGTGCACACAGCCAAAACTTCTAGGCTTCTTACATCGCTTAGCTACTTATTTATACATTTCCAAAAGAGGCCTAAGCATAGGAAAACCCATGGGCCGACATCCCATAACCCATTATATCAACCCTAAAATCCCTTTTCTTGGTCCACAGGCCCGCAAAAAAAGTGAGATCCTGCAATCTCAGCTCCACCTGGGTGCTCCATCTTTGTCCAGCCTGTCGAAGTCCCAAAAGTGGTCAAACACAAGCAATGTTTCCTCAAAACTTGGTCAATTTCCAACAAAGTATTAGAAGACAATTCCCTTTTAAAAGTCCCTTTTACAATTTATACAACAACATTTTTTTGGAACCAAACAAGAAATGATCCTCTGAACATGGACGATCAAAATAGTAGCAGTGAACTATAAAGCCTACATGTAAGGTATTGACAAGCGTGATATCAAGGGATCATTTCATGGTGAGAGATATTTATATATGGGAAGGGAGAGGCAACAAAACCCAATGTAGTTGTGTTATTGTGTTTGCAAGTTGCAAAGAGGTGCAAAGGATACTAGTAAGACAAAGTTTGCTTATAATATTAGATGGTTGTAGAAAGATGTCCAAGTGGAGAAACTTACTTATGTTGCACATGGAAAAATATTTAACAAAATGTGGGAAGATATGCCTATTAAAGAATATAATTAATCAATATATGCAAAGTAAGTGACTAAGTGCAAATTGATAGCTAAGGGTTAGTGGCCTTTCGGTTGTGTTGGGTTGTGAAAACAATACCCTTGCAGTTACATTCAGAGGTTCTCAAGCGCTTGGCTTTCCATATGCCTAGAAACCATTGAGATCTCTCCTCATTAAATATAGATTCCCATGAGGTGCTCCATGAGAATTGTAATCCATTTCTCCACAATTTGGTTAAGAAATAAACATTACCATTCCCCCCCCCACCCCCCATTTTGTGTATGTTGTGTGTGTGATATGTTTACCTACTTCTTTGTCTCTGTTTATTAATATCTAATTTACAGGGTCAAATATTAACAAGTGGTATCAGAGCTTTACAAGTCTCGAGAATATCCTCATGGGCTTCTCCATTTAAACATGAGATATCTCAAGTGTTTCTAGGCATAGATAAATCCAAATGCTTGAGAAACCTCCAAATGAATGTAATGACAAGGGTATGGGTTGTCACAACCCAATAATCTCCACCTTGACAACAATTTCTTGAGTATCTTCTCTACATAATTTTGTTTTGATAGCCAAACTTTACCATCCTTCATGTCTTTGTGTATTTCCATGCCCAAGATTTGTTTTAGTTTCTCCTAGATCCTTCATACCAAACATCCTAGTCAATTGTGACAACCTATTGATCTCAACCATGATTGTGCTTACTACAAGCATAACATATATCACCAAGGTAACGAATATACCATAAACACAATGGTTATACTCACTTCTTGTAAAATTTGGCTCACCGTGAAGGAAAAAAACATCTTGTACTATTGCATGCTCGAGCTCTGGGTCATACAATGTATTCCTGAGTTTGCAAACAAATCTCTCTTTGCAATCCTAAAAAACTCATGATTGTTCCATGTACACATCTCTGCTAATTATTGTTTGTGGGTAGTAGGATCCCAAAATATGCATCCCTTAACTCCATCACCATAACCAACAAATATGCACTTACTTGACCGAATCTAGCCAAGCCAGCCAAGTGAGCCTTCACCTTCTCACCTCTAGGCTAATTTCAATGCTTCATTACATGTATTTTTTTGGCATACTTATGTTGTGATAACCAAAGCTTACAATCCTTCCTGTCTCTATGTATTTCCATTCCCAAGATTTGTTTTGGTTTCTCCTAGATCCTTCATATCAAACATCCTAGCCAATTGAGCCAACTTGTTGATCTCAACCATGCTCGTGCTTACTACAAGCATAAAATATATCACCTAGATAATGAATATACCATAAACAAAATTGTTGTAAAATTTATCTCACCTTGAAGGAATCAAACATTGTGTACCATTGTATGCTCGAGCTTCAAGCCATACAATGACTTCCTAAGTTTGCAAACAATTATGTCTTTGTGATCTTGAACAACATTTAATTGTTCCATGTACACATCTCTACTAATGATGATTTATGGGTAGTAGGATCCCACAAGAAACATCCCTTATCTCCATCACCATAACCAATAAAGATGCACTTCCTTGACCAAATCTGGCCAAGCCAACCAAGTGAGCCTTCACCTGCTCACCTCTTGGATAATTTCAATGCTTCATTACATTTATTGCACGGAATGAAGCACTGAAATTATCCTGGAGTTCATGTATTCGATATAATGAAGCATTGAAATTATCTTGGAGGTCATGTAATGAAGCATTGAAATTACCCTGGAGGTGAGAAGGTGAAGCTCACTTGGTTGGCTTGGTCAGATTCGGTCAAGGAAGTGCATATTTGTTGGTTATGGTGATGGAATTAAGGGATGTAGATTGTGGCATCCTACTACCCTCAAATCATCATTGGCAGATATGTGTACCTGAAACAATCAGGAGTTGTCCAGGATCGCAAAGAGAGATTTGTTTGCAAACTCAGGAAGTCATTGTATGGCCTAAAGCTCGAGCAGGAAATGGCACAAGATGTTTGATTGCTTCATGGTGAGAAAATTTTTACAAGAAGTGAGTATAACTGATCCAGGTGGATATTGATGGCCACCCACCTTTTCCAACTTGCTCAAAACAATTTTCTGGCAATTTTGGCAATTTACTATTTTTAGTAGTTTTTAACTTCCGGGGCCATTTTGAGGGCCTAAATGCAGGTTTTTTAGGATCAAGCTTCTCAATGATAGCCAAAGGCTCTCATTGAGACCCCAAAATGAATCTCCTTGATGATACCTTTCCAACGAGATATCATGCACCCCAAAAGGAGATCGTATGCCAAAGTTATTCCCTCGAGAAGTTGATACACCAAACTACCCAAAACAGGGTCCACAAAACTATTGGTTTTTCATCTTTCGAGGTTAGGGTTTTGGATTTTATTTTTGATAAAAAGGCTTTTGGAGCCTCATTGTAAAATATTCTTCTGACGGATGCGAGTAGCCATCACATCTCTTCTCAGAGATAAGTTGCCACCATTTTAGCGAGTCATTCACTGTACATTTTACAATCTTTGTACATTTTCGCTCATTAATAGAAAATTGTGTATTACTGTATATCTTTGTTTATGGTTGCATCTCTGATACATTTTTGTTATAATATTGTATATATGATATATCTCTGTACATTTATTTATTACATCTCTGCTCTCATTTCGTGTCGAAAATAATCTAGATTAGTGGTATTAGAACAGGTTGCTCTTAATCATTTTACTTTCAGTGCCTGTCCCAGACGAGGTCCGAGTATAGAAAGTTGGGTCTCTCTTGAATACAATCACTCTCACACGCCTAAGAAACCCTCCATGGTGGAAGAAAATAAAAACAATAGAGCGGGCGATTCTATCAATCTGTTACTTGGGCAAGCTCTCACATGACAAAGGGACGAAATGATGGAGAATTTTTCCCACATCCTTCAACACCTGACGATAGAAATAGGTGCTTCTTCATCAAACAACCACTTTGGAAGCACCTCTCCTTTCAAGTTAGAGGTTAATTTTGATATTCTCATATTTGAAGGTCAGATAGATGCGGATACCCTAGACAAATGGTTAAATATACTAGAAGGTTATTTTTTTGTTCACCATTTTTTCAATAGGAAAAAGATCACCTTCTCACTCCTTAAATATTTCCCCCATGTCAAACATTGGTGGGAAACTTATCGGGAGCAAAGTTCCACGGAAGAGTCTATAATATATGGGGCCGATCCCACTTGGGATTTTTTTGTGGACACACTAAAGGAACAATATTACCCTGTTGGAAACTATGAGGACCAATATATGAGATGGACCACACTGCGACAAGAGAAGGGCCAAGTAGTTCCATAGTTCACCAATACCTTCCATACCTTGCACACCAAGTTGGGTATCAAAGACTCTGAACAACATTTGGTACTGAAATACCATGGGGCTCTACACAGATACATCCAAACTGAAATGGATTTTTTGGATATCTCATCACTCGATGTTGCTTATTGATATGTTGTTAAAATCAAGTAGAATTTAAGCACCAGAACAAACGGGAGTTCGGGTATACAAATTCATAACAACCAAAGTATGATAAAGATGGCCCTAACAAACGGTCTCCCGAGAACCAATCCAAACCACAGGAAAATAAGGGTCATGAGAAGACAAAGAAGGACACCAGAAAATGGTGTGATTTCCACAAAATCCCCTGGCACAACACCAATGAATGTCACTCAAAACAATCATTGGTGGCCGAAATCAAAGACAAGGAGCCAAACCCTGATTCAGAATCTGATTCAGAAAAATATCGACAGAAGACAAATCAGCGACGTAGACCCCACTGCTATTGTCACAAATGCAACAATTCAACCAGAAGAACCAACATATTCTAAAGAGGGGGAGCACCTTTTTCATTCACAAATGTGGGTGAAGGGGACCCCACTGCATTTTATTGTTGATAGAAGAAGATAGAAGAACCTCATCTCAGCAGAGGTCATCAAACAGTTGGGATTGTCGACAACACCACACTTGCAACCATACAACATTGGGTGGCTTCGCCAAGGATAAGATCTTTGTGTCAGCCAGCAATGTCAATTTTCATTCGGAATCCATCCCTTCAAGGATGAGGTATTATGTGATGTTTCCCCACTGGATGTCTGTGATGTTCTCTTGGGCCATCCATATATGTGGAAGCGCCATGCTATCTATGAGTCTTGATCCTGTAGTGTCATTGTTACTCTAGGGGTTCATCTCTACAGGATACCAGAGGTAGTTCCAACTACTGTCCCACCTAAAAAATGCCGCAAGGTAGTATCTCATACTACAAAATTTATCTTCTTCACAATCTGTTCAGAAGGTGAACAGAAGGATATTGCAACCACTACAGCCTCAGCCCAAGCACCTTCTATCCAACAGAAGCAGATCAAAAAGATTGCAACAAAGTGTAAATATTTATTCTGCACATAGACATCTCATGTATCCAGACTGGTTAAAAATGTCCAACCCTTCTAGCCACAGCTTCGTAACAACCTTCAACAAGCTAAGAAGCGCAACTTCTCCAACAAGGCAAGCAACTCATCAAGATGCAGATTCAACAAACTCTTTTTCCTCTCCCCTGGGCACTCAACGTAATGGATAACATTGCTTCCTAAGAAATTAGGATTGATCCATGTGGATATCGGTGGCAGACCACCTTTTCCAACTTGCTCAAAACAATTTTTTGGCAATTTTGGCAATTTACTATTTTTAACAGTTTTTAACTTCTGTGGCCATTTTGAGGGCCTAAATGAAGGTTTTTCAGGATAAAGATTCTTAATGATAGTCTAAGGCTCTCATTGAGCCCCCAAATTGAATCTACTTGACGATACCTTCCAATGAGCTATCGTGCGCCCCAAACGGAGATAGTATGCCAAAGTTATGCTCCCGGGAAGTTGATACACCAAACTACCCAAAACGAGGTCCAAAAAATTATTGGATTTTCATCTTCCTGGGTTAGGGTTTTGGATTTTCTTTATGATTAAAAGGAATTTGGAGCCTCATTGTAAAATCATCTTCTCATGGATGCGAGTAGCCATCACATCTCTTCTCAGAGATAAGCTTCCACCATTCTAGCAAGTCTTTCACTCTTTTTTTATGGTCTTTGTACATTTTCGCTCATTAATAGAAAATTATGTATTATTGTATATCTATGTTTACGGTTGCATATATGATACATTTATGTTATAATATTGGATATCCGATATATCTTTCTACATTTATTTATTACATCTCTTCTGTCATTTCATGCCGAAAATAATCTGAATCAGTGGTATCAAAGCAGGTTGTTGTTGATCATCTTTTTTCATTGCATGTCCCTAATGAGGTCCGAGTATAGAAAGTTGGGTATCGAGCTTCTCTTTATTGAAGACAAATGCTCTTGCACACCCAAGAAACCCTCCATGGCGGAATAAAAGAAAAATGAAAGAGAAGACAATTCTATCAATTTGTTTCTTGAGCAAGCTCTCACACGACAGAGGGATGAAATGATGGAGAATTTTCCCCACATCCTTCAACGCATGCCAATAGAAACAAGTGCATCTTCATAAAAAATCCACTTTGGAAGCACCTCTCCTTTCAAGGTACAGGTTAATTTTGATATTCATGTATTTGAAGGTCGGATAGATGCAGATTCCCTAGACAAATGGTTAAATCTACTAGAAGGTTATTTCTCTGTTCACCATTTTTTCGAAGGGGAAAAGATCACCTTCGCACTCCTTAAAGATCTTCCCCGTGTCAAACATTTTTCGGAAACTTACTGGGAGCAAAGTTCCACAGAAGAGTCTGGAATATATGGGGCCAATCAACTTGGGATTTTTTTGTGGATGTGGTAAAGGAATAGTATTACCATGTTGGCAACTATGAGGATCAGTATATGAGATGGATCACACTGCAGCAAGAGAGGGGACAAGAAGTTCCAGAGTTCACCAATACCTTCCATACCTTGCGAACCAAGATGGGTATCAAAGAATTTGAACGACATTTGGTTATGAAATACCATGGGGCTCTACATAGATACATCCAAACTCAAATGGATTTTCTGGACATCTCATCACTCGGTGTTTCTTATCAATATTTTGTTAAAATTGAGCAGAAATTTAAGCACCAGAACAAATGGGAGTTCGAGTATCCAAATACGCAACAACCAAAGTATGATAAAGACAACCCTAACAAATAGTCTCCCGAGAACCATTCCAAGCCATAGGAAAAGAAGGGTTACAGGAAGATGAAGGACACCGGAAAATGGTGCAATTGCCACAAAATCCCCTGGCACAACACCAATGAATGTCGCTCAAAATAGTCATTGGTGGCTGAAATCAAAGACAAGCAGTTGAACCATGATTCAGAATCTTATTCAGAAAATACTGAGAGAAGACAAATCATCAACATAGACCCCATTGCTATTGTCGCGACCGCAGCAATTCAACCAGAAGAACCAACAGATCCTCAAAAAGGGGAGCACCTTTCTCATTCATAGATGTGGGTGAAGGGGACCCCTCTGCATTTTATTATTGATAGCAGAATCCAAAAGAACCTCATCTCAGCAGAGGTCATCAAATATTTGGGATTGTCGACAACACCACACCCGCAACCATACAACATTCTGTGGCTTCGCCAAGGAAGAGATCTTTGTGTCAGCCAGCAGTGTCGATTGTCATATGACATCCAACCCTTCAAGGGTGAGGTATTATGTGATTTTTCCCCACTGGATGTCTGTGATGTTCTCTTGGGCCAGTCATATATGTGGAAGCGCCATGCTATCTATGAGTCTCGACCCCGTAGTGTCATTGTTACTCTAGGGGGTCATATCTACAAGATACCAGAGGTAGTTCCAACTACTGTCCCACCTAAACAATATCGCAAGGTAGTATCTCATACTACAAAATTCAGCTTCTTCATAATCTATTCAAAAGGTGAACAAAAGGAGATTGCAACCACTACAGCCTCGGCCCAAGCACTTTCTATCCAACAGAAGTTGGTTGACAAGATTGTCGCATAGTGTAAATATCTCTTCTCACACAGACATCTCATGTAGCCAGACTGGTTAAAAATGTCCAACCCTTCCAGCCGAAGGTTCATGACAACCTTCAACAAGCTAAACAACGCAACTTCTCCAACAAGGAAAGCAACTCATCAAGATGCAGATTCAACAAACTATTTTCCTTCTCCCCTGGGCACCCAACACAATGGATATAATTACTTCCTAAGGAGGGAGTATTTATCCAAGTGGATACCAGTGGCCACCCACCATTTCCAACTCGCTCAAAACAATTTTCTGGCAATTTTGGCAATTTACTATTTTTAGCAGTTTTTAACTTCCAGGGCCATTTTGAGGGCCTAAATGATGGTTTTTCAGGATATAGCTTCTCAATGAGAGCCAAAGGCTCTCATTGAGCCCCCAAAATTAATCTCGTCATCGATATCTTTCCAACGAGCTATCGTGCACCCCAAACGAAGATCGTATGCCAAAGTTATGCCCCCAGGAAGTTGATACACCAAACTACCCAAAACGGGGTCCACAAAACTATTGGTTTTTCATCTTTTGGGGTTAGGGTTTTGGATTTTCTTTATGATAAAAATGAATTTGGAGCCTCATTGTAAAATTGTCTTCTCATGGATGCGAGTAGACATCACATCTCTTCTCAAAGATAAGTTGCCACCATTCTAGCGAGTCTTTCACTCTATATTTTACAGTCTGTGTACATTTTCACTCATTAATAGAAAATTGTGTATTACTATATATATGTGTTTATGGTTGCATCTATGATACATTTTGGTTATAATATTGGATATCCGATATATCTCTATACATTTCTTTATTACATCTCCACTCTCATTTCATGCCGAAAATAATCTGGATCAATAACCATTGTGTTTGTTGTATATTCATTATCATGGTGATATATGCTATGCTTGTAGCAAGCACAAGGATGGTTGAGATTAGCAGGTTGGATCAATTGGTTAGTACATTTGATATGAAGGATCTAGGATCAGATAAAACAAACCTTGGGCATGGAAATACATATAGACAAGAAGGATGGTAAGCTTTGGTTATCACAACATAAGTATGTGGAGAAGATACTCAAGAAATTCGGTATGAATAATGTGAAATCGGTAAATATCCCTTTGGCTTTCCATTGTAAGTTTTCTTTAGGTTTATGTCCTAAGTAATGAAGAATAAAAGGGTTATATGTCTCATGTATCGTATGTTAGGATGAAGTTTAATGTATGCGATGAAATGGTCAGATATTTCACATACAATTGGTGTTGTCAGTGGACACATGGAAAAACTAGGAAAAAGAGTATGGAAATGGGTGCTTCAGTATTTGAGAAGAACGAGTACCACCTATAGTGGTTGAAACGATTTAGTTTGTGGTTATTTTGATTTAGTGGAGGTGGAGTAGTACATACTGGAGCAAACTGTGCAGACAAGTTCACACAACCAGTGTTTTTAGAGAAGTTGTGGTGGTGTTTGGCTTCTCTTGGCTCGCAGGAAGGTGATGTTTGATTCGTTGAGAAAGGTATCAATAAATTGTTGTCAAGGTGGAGATTGTTGGGTTGTGACAACACATACCCTTGCAGTTACATTCGGAGGTTTTCAAGTGTTTGGCTTTTTTGTATGCCTAGAAACACTTGAGATCTCTCCTCATTAAATATGGATCCCCGTGAGGTGCTCCATGAGACTTGTAATCAATTTCTCCATAGTTTGATTGAGAAATATGTTAAATTATGATCTTGATTTATTATGCGGATTAATTCTTTTATTTTTTCAACACTTTGATTCCATCTTAATACACTTCAACGATACCAAGTCATAACTGAATAGCAATAACTATGTAGATAAGTAAGCATGCACATCAACAACACATATACTCTAGGGAAACACTGTATAGGGAGAAAAACCACAGCAAATGATATTCCTTTATTGAATTAATAATGTAATATAATTTACAAATATCCACCATGAATGTTCTGCTCTTAAAGAGCTTGCCAAGATGACTCTGACCTAACAAATAACTAAGAGACCTTGCTGAATTACACCTCTGATATGTTGCCTCTATTGTTGATATACATCACTGATATGTTGTTGATATATGCCTCTGATATGCAGCCTCTATTGCTGATATACAACACTGATATGCTTCTTTTGTATGTTGCCTCTTTATCACTGATATATTCCTCTATTGCTTCTCCCTTAACCTACATATCAAAACTGTATTGAAGAGAGGGGTTGACCTTTGCTTATATAGGCTAAAGAGGAGAAGAGGAGAGACTCGAAATAGTAACCTATTTGCATGCTTTAATCATAACTCAGCTTCATAATTTAGTTGGAACTTAGAACTAGACTTGAGACTGGTATACTTTAGTTCGGAAATAGAACTAGACATGACACTTCAGTTTCAACTCAGCTTTACACTTTAGTTCGAAAATAGAACTAGACTTGAGACTGGTATACTTTAGTTCGAAAATAGAACTAGACTTGAGACTTCAGTTACAGCTCAACATTACA
>JASDQU010373199.1:313450-324001 GCA_032191745.1 Picea mariana
AACTTTTCTTGTTCTTACTTTGCAAAGCCAGACGTCATAAGCAAAGCCTGCAGCTATTGTTAACTGTAAAGAGAACCAAAGAGAACCATGGGAAGCTTAGTAGGTCTTTAATATATTTGAATTTCTTATCCTCTGTTTCTTGGTATCTGTATAATTCTTGTTTAGACTGTGCATCTGCGGGATCAAATCAGGAAAAATTTTAGGGATTAAATTTTAACTATGTACTAATTTTGTATGTATTTTTTCAAAAATGATTTGCCAGTTTTTTTTTTCTAAAATCATCTACCCAAATTTTATTTTATAATTGCTAGAATTTTCTAGAAATTATATAAAATTCTTATAAATTTCAGTTTTACAAAAATATTGCCAAACATTTCATGATTAGTATTTTAAAAATTAATAAAATTCACCAAAATTATTACAATTTAAAATAAATATAGATGTTTAAAATTTCCCATGAATCAAATCCTACTTGAAGTATAAACCTCTTATACTTCAAAGATTATAATCATAGAAACTAATTATTTTTGAGTTTTGAGTTTTATACTTCAAAGATTATAATCATAGAAACTAATTATTTGAGTTTTGAGTTTTGGTCAATTTGAAGTATAAACCTCTTATACTTCAAAGATTATAATCATAGAAACTAATTATTTTTGAGTTTTGAGTTTTATACTTCAAAGATTATAATCATAGAAACTAATTATTTGAGTTTTGAGTTTTGGTCAATTTGAGGAAAGGTTTCTGATGGAGGATATGAAAAATAAGTCTATTGGCCTGTAGTTGGATGGTAAGTAGGAATGCTTACTATAGAGGATCAAAGGCTTAAATCTCATAGACAGCTTACCTGCCCAAATAAACAATATCGTCAAAGAAAGGATATGAGAAACAGCTTTAGTACATTGATGGAGATGACAGAAAAAGAACCAAGTCAATCATGGTAAGGAATTTCATTTGTACGATATGGAATTTTTCTTAAGATGTTGAAACAAGTCTGAAGAACGGGCAAAGCAAAAGGGCACTTTCTTGTCACTACACTGGGAAAATGGACAGTCTCTGGATCATGTAATGTATCTTTAGGTGGTGAATTTTGAGGGTGATAATTTATAAATATTGTAAATTATATATCAATATTATGTCTATTTTGTATATTATGTTAATTTCAGAATATACAGATAATTCCAACCCTAATCATGTTGGTTTTTTTTATTTAAGACAAAACACTTTGTAATATGATAATAATTATTCATAATGATTTTGGATTTGAGCTGGCTTAAAATTTGGTCAAATCCAAAAATCACTGGGGACAATTTTTCAGCTATGAAAGTCTAAATTCTATTTACTCTAAATTTTATGATAATAATGATTAAAAATAATAATAATTTTATAATATAATATATAAATATATAAAATGTTATTTGAATTTAGTCTATGTAATTAAAAGAAATGATTATTATCTTCTTCATCCAATTTCAATTTTTGTAAGTAATATGTTAAGGTTTTTAACGATTCCATAACATAAAATAGCAAATAAAAATATCAAACAAAGTAAAACAGCAGCAGCAACAGGGACCTTGATCATCTATACTTCAAAACACATCTCCTTTGAATGTGATTTAGAAGCTGGTATCAACCATTTTGGGGAAGTGAAGGTTGCCACCATCCTATGAATCTAGCTGGTATCAACAATTTTGGAGAAGTAAAGGTTGCCAGCATCCCATGAATCTTGCAAAAGAAGAATTAAAAACCCTACACATCTGTGGAGATTCTAAACATGTGGTACATTGGATGTAAGATTCCAAAAAACGGAGAAACATTAGCATCCCATGAATCTTGCAAAAGAAGAATTAAAAACCCTACACATCTGTGGAGATTCTAAACCTGTGGTACATTGGATGTAAGATTCCGAAAAACGGAGAAACATTAATCTTCAAGGAAGGATGTAACTTAAGCATACATTTTCCTCAATTCTTTTCCAGAAATCGGAGAATTCAACCAAACAGCTGCAAGCTTGCAAAGGGGCCCTGGATCTCTCTTGATCAAGGTGTCCACCGACGGAGTGGAAGAATCTCTCCCTTATAGAATATTTGACTTGTAGATGCTGTTTTGCCCTCCATGGACTTGGGGCTGTTCCAGAGAAGCTTTGGCTTTGATTACTGCCATAGCGCCTCTTATATTCATGCTATCAGGCCATCACTTTCTTTAGTAAGACCGTAATCAAAACCAGTAAAATTGTTGATTTTATTTTTTGAGGATTAATGTTGCTGTCAACATCTTATGTTTATATGAGAAAATACGATTTCCATCCAGTGATTTGTATGTACAATGTTTGAGCGATTTTGTTCAAGTAAAATATCATGGGAACATTCAGAAGAATGCTTTTCCACATAAAAATTTATTAGTGTAAATTAATACAACTCACCAAATAATAAATAAAAGTGGTATTTTAACATCTGGATGGCGTGCCTTTGCATGATTTCGAAGAGTCAAGGTAGGGGAGGCTCCAAGACATCTCCCATGTCTCTAGAAGCTCCTCAAAGAAGTGGAGAATGAGATGGTTAATGAGCAGGGTGGTGAAAGAATGCCAGTGTTTTATTTTAGCATAGGGTGTTGACATAGCAGTTTGTTTCATCATGACATCAATTCTATGAGACTCCATGTAATCATGGTTAAAACAAGTTTGTAATAGTTTAAACCCAAGTCCAATTCTAAGATCGGTAAGGTTTTGGTTAAGAAGAGGCACTATAAACAATTTGAGGGTGATAGCTCTGGTTCAGGTCATAGCATTTGTTGTCGGAGTCAAACTTGGTCACTTAGTTGTCTTTGATTCTATGTGTTTAATATTGTATGCCTTTGTTGGATTGAGCACACTCTAATTTTGAATTGGAAAGTTACCAAATTTGTTTGGTGGAAGCACCCAATTACCATGTTTTGTTATTGGCTCTAGCTTGGCATGTCCTTCCTATCTAAATTGCTCATATTTTAATTTTGCTTCCCCTAGAACCTAACTCACAAGGTCTTTCCCCATTTGAACTTGAGACTGCCTTAGACTTTGACATCTTAAACCTCAACTCTTCAGTTTCTTGGAGTGGTTGGATGGTCTATCCCTAGTTCATCTTTGTTCTCAAAGTTGGTCTCTCATCTTGGGAATTCCCCCCAATCTTAGTGAAAACCCCCCTTCTAAGCCTAAAGATAAACTGGTGGTTTGAGTTGGAATGCCCCGTGACCTCGTTGATTACTCCTTTGTTTGTCGGGTGGCCACCTACTTCCCTTGTCAAAGACAAGCCTCCAACCATGCACCATTGAAACAAAGCCCCTTTCCCCAAAAGCAACAAAAGTGGGCTTGCTAGAGGTAACACTACTCGTGGCAAGTACCCTTAGCACACCTAGACTCATTAGAGAAAGACTCGGGGTCCACACAAATGTTGTGAGGGGAGCAAATGATTTCAATGCCCAATTCTCATCTAGCACCAAAGAGAAGATAGAAAAAATGGAAACAACCATCAATAGAAAATGACAAACACTATCTAAAGACCAAGTAGAAGCTAAGTTTCTTGGTTGGATTGTTGATCCTAGATATTCCAAAAGTCGAAATACTAAAATATTCAAGTTAACAAAGTCATATTGGCTCAAGAAAGACTTTATATCTCTGTTAGTAAAGGAAGGAGGAAGCTAATACTAGGACATCCTACTTAAGTTACATGTTATGAATAGGAAATTTGACACCTTATATAGAGAATCAAATTGACAACGAAGAAGAAAATAACCAAGCTCCAAACTATGAAGGGATACCATCCAATCCCATTTTGTTGGACAAAGACAATGACACTCAAACAGAGCATCACCTTAGAAAAAGCTCAAATACATGGATTAGAGGATTAACTCGCCGTGTTTTTATAAACCTTCCATACTGTGTTATATAATGATTTCTTTTGTTCTTAACATCATAGAAAAACATAGACATACACTCTTATTTTTTATGTTTTATTGTTAATTGTAATATTTTTATACTATATTAATATAAAAAATAATTAAAAGGTTAAATTGTAACATAGACATAATTGTAATATTTTTATACTATTTTAATATAAAAAATAGTTAATTTAAAAAAAAAAAATATTTTTCAAATCATATTTAAAAATTTATATTAAAAAAAATTTAAACATCTCAATTATCAAATTTCTTAAGTTATTTTAACTACTTAATATAAAATAAAAAACTATAAAAAAAACTAAATAATTGTATAACTTATTAAAGAATTATATGTTAATAAACGTAGTAGAAAAATATTTTGATATATTATAACTTGTTAGTACGTATTATTTTGCACTATATCAAAGTTACGAATTTTAGTGTATGTCATTACACACTACATCGACGTTTTATATTGTTAAATATTTTTAATGCATACATACCATTATTTAATAGTATAATATATAATATTAATAAAGTTCCCTTATTTTTTTTTTTTTTTAAGGGAAACACTTTCGTTTTCGAGGAGAATACGAGGAACTATCTATAAATGGTTTATTCATTTCAGGTTTGAGTGTATGTTCATCTTTTCTCGAAAAGAGAATTGTTTATAGATAAACTTAAATAATCAATTTGGTTTCTATCTTTAAATTGGATTTTAGTTTTAAGGGTAGTTCAAGTGATTATGGGTTAGACATGAGATGTCTTCTTCAAAGTTGGTTCAAAGTTGGGTAACCTATGAGATTTCTTCTCCAAAGTTGGGGAGCTCACAGATTCGATTCTTTTGACCCCTTCTGGTTGAGGTCCAATAATCAAGGTCAACGATTTACCTTTTTTATCATCCATGGATCGTGGGGAAGTACTTGGCGGGTTTTATGTGAGGTGTTTTCTTTGGGTTAAAAAACAAATTGGTTTTCCATAATTTTAGAACCAGTCATGCTAGATAGGTTTGGGCATGTGAATGTTAAGCTTATACACTTCTTTAGACAAAATCATTCGTTGAGTTTCTTGTATGACAATACAATGTACACTCTTATTGAACCAATCCAAACTCTCAT
The DNA here is from genome assembly GCA_032191745.1 of Picea mariana. Lineage (NCBI taxonomy): Eukaryota > Viridiplantae > Streptophyta > Pinopsida > Pinales > Pinaceae > Picea > Picea mariana. Next base: position 318,481 of record JASDQU010373199.1, read on the forward strand.
AAAAACCAATATCAAAGCTGAATCCATCTTTGGGTCCCCCCATGCCATAGATCCTTCCATCTAAAAATTCATTTATGAGAACCATAAAGGAATGTACATGTCCATATGAGCAAAGTTAGAATGTTGTACTTTCTAGGGCCAAGCATAATGACAAGCAAAGTTGAAACCTCTCCTAAGAGTGTCCCAGTGCCAAGTGAGCATTGAAGCCACTTCTCCCATGCTTTGAAAATTCTATGAAGCACAAGAGAACCACTAATATTGAAATCACTCAACGCAGGAATCATGTCACTGAGTGAGTCCCTTGATTTTGAATTTATATTTTCCTTTCACAATTTCAGTGATCACACTATCCATTCATTGATGTTATGGATCATTGTAGTCAAATACTAGTTAAACAAAGGTTTCCACATTGTTTGGGCAAGGTAATGATGCTCCATGGAACTATAGACAAAGTCCCCCCCCCCGGTCCCCAACAAAAAGACCATAAAAAACCTTGAAGCAATGTTTCTAGATTACCAAAGTGGACAACATAAGGCAACCAACAAGAGATGTAATAAATATAGCTCGCCTAACTATTTTTGTTGACAAATGTGAGTTCACAATCAAAAGATACATCTCTAATAATTGACTATTAATTTTATGTTGAAGTTTAAGTAGGCACCAATCCCACATAGAAGAGAGGGAGAAATTTGTATTAAAATGAGCTTTCAAGTATCTAACTATATCCCCATATCTCAAATGTTGCTTAGGATGATTCAACTAATCCAATTTCTCCCCCTGATCCAAATAGTCGTTCTAGGCCATCTCATAAAATTGTCTTAGATTTTGGTAGTTTTTCAGGTCTTGAACTTCTAATGCATTTTTTGGGCCCTAAACAACATTTTTTTGCCCCATTACAATGAACAATAACTATTGGCTTATGTACTCAACACCGAAAATTTGTTTTTCTCACTGAATCTCTCCAATGAGTGATTGTGCACCTTTGTGGAGATTATATGCGAAATTTATGGCCCTTGGAAGTTGTTCTCCATGACCTCATATTTTCAAGGCCTACCTTTCTTTTTCCACCTCAATGCCCAAGCTTATGGTTTTTGCTTTAGGGATTTTGCACTATAGGATTTATGCTTCATATTACAATAAAAGGATTTTTCCTCCTCTAGTTAAGGGCTTCATGTGAATGACATAGCATAGATATATCTTCTCATAGATAGCTACCATCATCTAGCCATTGTATTTATATAACATTTTTCACCAGTATTTGAGTGACATAATTGGTTTTTAATGCATCTCTATGTTCTTTTTTTGTATTATTGTTGTCTTTCATTTTGTTCTCAATCCAATTTGTATCAATGGTATCAAAGAAATGTGTTCTTTGTTATTCCTTTATGCATGTCCCTCACAAGGTCAAGGTACAAGAATTTTAGTCTCAAATTAACTGAGCTTTCAGATAACCTTCCTATGAGGTGGCCCTAGCGACCTCACATGGTGAAATATAAAACGAAATATAGTAGAGAAGGAGGCCTTGTCACATTATTTCTCCAAGGAGCACTCAAGTGACAAAGGAACGCGATGATGGATTTTTTCTCCTAAATCCTTTAACAACTCCCAATAGCTATGGAGGCATCTTCATCGAGTATTCCTTTAGAGGAACAACACCCTTCAAGGTACAAGTTATCCCTCTATTTGGAGGAAACATAGATGCAAACAAATTGGAGAGATGGTTAAACGAGTTATAGGGTTATTCCTATGTTCAATTCTTCCAAAAGTGAAAAGATTACCTTCATGCTCATGAGTCCCTTCCCTATGTCAAACACTAGTAGAATTATCATTGCAAGAAAACTTTCAAAGACGGTTTTGGATCTATGAGATAAAAAACACTCATGAGGATATTTTTGATGTCTTCAAGGAGGGGTATTACCTTATTGGAAACTATGATGACCAATACAAAGATGGACAACTGTGTGCTAGGGTAAATACCAAACTATGTAGGAGAACACCAATGTCTTCCGTACCTTGCATAAAAATTAGGTATCAAAGACTCTAAATGGAACATGGTTTTGAAATACCACAACAAACTATACAGATATGGACAACCTTATGCTAGGTTAAAGACCAAACAATGTAGGAGAACACCAATACCTTCCATACCCTAAGTGAAAAACTAGGTATCAAAGACTCTAAATGGAACATGGTTCTGAAATATTTCAATAACCTACAAAAATACATTTAAATATAAATGTAGTCTCTTAGTCTTTCTTCACTAGGAGCAATTTATTGTTATGCTATCAAGTTTGAGGAAAATTTTCGACATAAGGGTAAGAAGGAGTTTGTGGACAGAAATCAACCTCAACAATATAAGGGTAAAGGTAGCCATAATCCTTAGAAAAAAATGTTATCACAACAATTTCGTCCACCTATGACATTTAAGTGATTTTAGTCATAACCATCCCAAATCGACATTAACCTTGCCTAATACACTCAAAAACATGGATTATAGGCTAATTTCATACCACAAATCCAAGCCAAACTTCAGGTTGACCATTAGATGGGTTATGCATCTTTCCCTTTATTAGTTGAGAAACCCATGTGAGAAATCCCTTAATACCCACATGATCCCCAAAGTGGCATGCTTGAGTAATTCAACACCCCATTAATGCTAGAGGTTGCCTCGAGAGCTTGGTGGGTGAATGAAAACCCATATTAATCAACCCTCCTATTTAGTAAAAGGGTACCCGATCATCCCTTTGGTCAATTCAATAGCATGCATTCTCATGCTTGAATCTGTTGCATTCACATTGAAATTAATTCACCTTCAAGCCTGATTTTGGCCTATAAACACAAGCCTCCTCCATGCATTCAAGGGGAGCACTTCAAGCTAAGGTTATACTATCAAGTTGCTTCCAGAGAGTGAGAAGCTCATAAGTCTCCACTCACATTTCTTTCTTTACCTTAGCCTTATCCTGCTTAAATTCCCCTTCCATTGGAGGATAGAAAGAGCCCTCCCATAGAGAAGGATTTGAGACCACACCTACAAACTTCTCCCCAAGTGATGTTAGTTAGTTTTATTTCCTTTCCATTGACCGATAAATAATTGTTTTTATTTCCCCAATATATTGAATCATTTAAATTCATGTTTTAATAAAAATTTATTATTGAATCATTTAAATTCATGTTCTAATAAAATTTTACTTAATATACATGCATAAGGATTAACGTTAGTACCATAGTTTTATTTTCCACTCACAATTACATGCCTCACCTTTAAACGACCAACGAAAAATGTTTTTTGGTACACACCTACAAAAATAAACGCAATAGAATGGTGACTCCATTGGGAGTATGCTTTATAAATCTTACCACCATTGTTCCTAGGGATATCTTTCACTTCGTCTTAGATCACAAGTTGCCATATGTTGCCACCCTGACCCCAATACACAATTCTGAAGTCAATTTTTTAAATTTCATTTTTTGCATTCCCATCAAATCATATCATTGTCCTCCCAATTTCTACATAGTCATGTTGAATTCTCTTCAAAGGCCACGGGATTTAGTAACATAGATGTATCATGTTCGTGCCACTTGATCTCTCCTCTGTGGATTTTGAATATCGAGCGACCCTTGTTTAATTAAATATTGGCTTTTTTTTCTTTGTTTAAAGGTAGTTTTAGCATGTTAATATTTCTTATGATTTGTTGATTGTTTTATCATTGTTTTTTTTCATTAAATTTCTCAAATTTTAGAAATTTACATTGATAAAGAATTAAAACATTCATTTCAAGTATTTGTAGTTTTTAGTTATTTCCTTTTCAACAATTTCAGTTCATCATTTTATCTTTCTGCATTATCAATTCTAGTTTATCACATCACTTATGCACACAATGAGGGACATTAAGCCTCTTTCATATTAAAGTATGTTCTTCACTTTTCCCTTATAATGGTCTAGGTGATTCCAACCTTATATATTTATAGAAGAAAATAGATTGGATTCATGTTGATGAGTCAAGATTTTTAAAACTCAACCAATTAAATCTTTCCATGAGGACCATAAACAATTTATAGTCTAAGTTAGGTATGTGGAGTTAAGCATCCAAACAAGACTCCATAGTCATTTCTCATTGAAACACATATATTGTCTAAGGGAGCTTGAAGTCCTTTCTAGCAAGCATCCTTTACCAATGCAAAGTATGCACCATATTATTGGTGTGAATGTTGAGGTCAACCTAGTGAATTTTCATAAGTCTCCCAACTTAATCAAATCCGTGCATTACTTGACAGGTGAGACTAGTAGCCCCTTGTTACAACCCATGAAGATGCATCATAGTGACCAATCATAGATTTACCACCAAGTGGCTTTCGTGTGATTGTGAGGGTACCTAAGATAGTTAATGATTACCCCCTTTGATTTAGTCATCTTGGGAATGTCTCTATATTTTCTCATTCATACCTTCACTTTCCTTACTTAGTGGATTTTATCATTGTATTTTGAGACATTTGGAAGGCCCTTTCAACCATTGCAATTTTATTGTGATTCATTAACTTGTTTTAGGTGATGCTTCTTTCTTCCACCAAGAAAACCCATCACCCCAAACCATATTTTATCACCATTGGAGACACACTTATAAACCACTTGTTGCATCACCTACATGCATGTTCTATTTGGAGGAATCACATTGGTGACCCATTCACACAACAAACCACTTAGATTTAACATTTCTGCAACCATGGAAGGAACCCAAATCTTTCTATTCATGGCTAGTTTGAACCTTTTGAACTTATTATATCTTATTAATGACCCTATGTAACATGAAGCCACTTGGTCAACCATGCCTACTAAGTTTCCCTTAGATATCCCTACATTCAAAGGTTGAGCTAGAGGGGTCCCATCAAACCATGTGATGACCTTTCATTTGTGGTGTTCCTCCAATAGAATTGCAGAAGATTATTGTAACACCCTATGTCCCCCAGTTTGTAAATATAACTATATTGGCCAAGGGACTATGGAAAACTTAATATGTGTGAATGTTGGATTTGATGGACCTTTGCATAAAAGGTCAATGAATGTAAATGATGTTATTTACTAGAAAATGGATAAGTATTGCATGACTGTTGGAAGGGGGGTGTACTAAGAAAGACCATGAATGCTAGGAAAGAGACGGTGAAGGGGACCAAGAATGGTTGCGTTAACCTCCACTAAACCAGTACTTTACTAGATTTAATTTCTCAAGACCAGAACAGTCATCTGACCCAAGAATGAATTACAGTCGGGCTGGTAGGTGGGAAGACCTCCTCAAGAGTTAATGAGGGGATGGGGCAGAGCACCCATCTGTAAGGCTTCCAAACTTGACCATGGGCTGGGAATTCGAGCCACACATAACCTTGCTAAGAAAGGCAAGAAAGGAAGGTGTGGTGGGTAGAGGAAGACCTGCGAAGAGTGCAGAGAGGAGAGGCTAAGATCTCGGGTTCAAGGAAGAACTAAGGAACGAGCATTCTGGTCGTAGGGAAATGGCTAGCAAGGTTATGA
>JASDQU010373199.1:334811-349420 GCA_032191745.1 Picea mariana
ATAGAGGTTGTTCGTTCCCCCTGGATTTTGTCAATACCTCACAAGACTGGTTGATTCTCCAAATCTCCCTGGCTAGCCTCAGGGTGGCCCATATGGCCTCTCATTGGAGAATGACTATCAATGCTGCCAAATTTAACAGTATTGACATTGAGATCCCATGGAAAAAGGGAGGATCATGGAAATGATGGGAATTCAAGAAGCATGAGAAGGTTCCATCATTCTCTAAGGTATTCCACTAGAACAACTCATGCAATCTAAGGGTCAGGGAGAAACCCAAGTGTGTCTCTTGTTCGGAGGAAAAGAAGAAGGCATGAGGCTAACATCTTGCAAGGTGAACTCAGGAAAATCAAGCCACCTACTTTCAATGGTGAGCATAGGAAAGGAGAAGAGGCATAGGCTTGGCTTTTGGAAATGAAGAAATATTTCTAGCTGCATGATTACCCATCCCGAGTAGAAGCTAGAATTTCCACCTACCACCTACAAGGAAAAGAATCCATGTGGTGTGATCAGCTTAAGCAAGACAAGAACCTTGATGAGAAGACAATATCATGGAGGTAGTTCAAAGGATATTTCCAAGAGAAATATTTGTCCGAGAATTACTATGAGAGAAATATGAAAGAGTTCTTTGGACTCAAGTTTGGAGTCATAACAATGGAAGAATATGAGAAGCAGTTCTTTGAATTTTTGAAGTATGTTGATTTCATCAAGGATGAAAAGGTTAAAATACAAAGGTTTCTAATTGGGTTACCCTCTTTCTATAGTGATAATATTCAATATGATAACCCCAAGACCTTGGAGGAAACCATAAGGAGAGAAAGGAACCTTTATGAGCAAAGCAAAGGAAGGCCAATGTCCCAAAAGACTTGGAATGACAAGATGAAAGGGAAAAAGGATCAAAGGAAGAAAGGCTTTAAAACATCCTTTTTCAGAAATAACTCCCAAGAAAATCAACAAGGTCATACAACCCAAAATGATCAAAAGGATGCAGATTCATTTGGTAAAATTCCAAGGAAACAACCTATTCAATGTTGGGGATGTGAGGGGAATCACTTATATAGGGATTTCACTCACAAAGGAGAAAGAATGAGGACTATCCACAACATTCAAGAGGATGAAATAGTGGAAGACATGGGAGGAAGCATGCCAAGGATTTATGCAGCCTTGGACAACAAGTAGGTAGAATATCAATCCCCCATGATCGAAGTGGAAGGTAAGATTGATAACCATCCCATAGCAATTTTAATCGATTCTGGAGCTAGCCATAGTTACATAAATTCTAACATTGTTGAAATATTTCACTTGCAAAGAAGTAAGCATAATAAATCTTGGTTAGTTCAGTTAGCCACGGGGGCTAAGAGAAAGATCCATGAGTTGGTTAAATATTGCCAAATAAACATGAATGGACTCAACACAAAGGTAGATGTAAACATCATACCATTGGTTCATATGACTTCCTAATTGGAATGGATTGGTTGGAAAAAAATCATGATGTCCTGGACTATTACAACAAGACAATCACATGTCTTGATGAGAAAGTGAAGCAAGGAAAGATTCAAGGCATTCCAAGAGTTGTAGTGGTTAGAGAGATTTCAGCTATGCAGTTGAAGAAGAGCTTTAGGAAGGGATGTCAGATGTTTGCAGCCCATATAGAGGAGGCAGCCAAAGACAGAGTGGAAAGCATTATAGACCATCTAGTGTTGAGGGAATTTGAATATGTTTTTAGAGAAATTCTTGGTTTTCCACCCAAGAGAGACATTGATTTCTCTATTGATTTAGTGCTAGGAGCTGCCCCAATGTCTAAGACACCTTACATAATGGACACACCAAAATTAAAAGAGTTACATATGCAGCTTGAAGAACTCCTGAAGAAGGGATATATACGCCCAAGTGTCACCTTGGGGATCCCCGGTTCTTTTTGTAAAGAAGAAGGATGGAACATTAAGGTTGTGTATTGATTTCAAGAAACTTAATAAGGTTACCATAAAGAATAAGCATCCTTTGCCAAGAATTGATGATTTGTTTGATCATTTGAAAGGTGAAAGAATATTTTCAAAGATTGACTTGAGATCAAGCTATCATCAAGTAAGGATAAAGGAAGAAGACATCACTAAGACAACATTTAGAAAAAGATATGGGCATTATGAATTCATGATAGTGCCATTTGGGTTATCGAATACCCCAACAGGTTTTATGTGTCTAATGAATGGAGTGTTTAGGGAATACCTGGAAAAATGTGTGATTTTGTTCCTAGATGTTATCCTCGTCTACTATAAATCAGAAGAGGAACATAAGATTCATTTAAGAATGGTATTGCAAATTTTAAGAAAGCATAGATTGTATGCTAAGCTAAGTAAGTGCATTTCTTTTATCAAAATAAGATTCACTACTTGGGGCATATAATATCAGCAATGGGGATATAAGTTGATCCTAAGAATATAGAGGCCATTAGAGGATTGTCAGCACCAAAGAACGTGGAAGAGTTCATATAATTCATGGGTCTTTCTGATTATTACCGAAGATTCATAAAAGGATTTTCAAAGATTGTGTGTCCAATCGCTTATTTGCAAATGAAGGGAGTGAAATTTGAATGGACTTCCAAGTGTGAAGAGTGTTTTCAATAGTTGAAGGGAATATTGATAAGTGCACCAATACTGAAGATTACAGATCCAAATGAATATTTTGTTGTGTTCACTAATGCATGCAAGGAAGGACTCGATGGAGTTCTTAGTCAAAGGGACCATGTGTTATGCTATGAGTCCAAAAAATTAAAAGAGAATGAGAAGAATTACGCTACACATGACTTGGAGTTAGAAGCGATTACACATACATTGAAAATGTGGAGGCATTACCTTATGGGTAAGAAATTCGAGCTAAGGACATATCACTATGGTCTTAAGCATTTGTTTGGACAACCAAAACTAAATGCTAGGAAAACTAGATGGCTGGAATTTCTGAGTGAACATGACTTTGAAATTAAGCATATAAAGGGAAAGGAAAATCAAGTGGTTGATGCACTGAGCATGAGAGCTCATGAAGTACATATTGCAGCCATTAGCGTGTGCATGACAAATATGAAAGACATAATTGTTGCAACAACAAATTCAGATTAGAATTATTTAAAAATAAAAGAGACATTATAGCAAGGTAACTTTCAGCAGAAAATTAATTATTATGAGCTGAAAGAGGATGGAATTATCATGTACAAAGGTAGTGCGTATGTGCCAAATTTTAAGGAGCTGAAAAATGCAGCGTTGAAGGATATGCATAATCTTCCATATGCAGGGCACCCAGGATATTAGAAGACAATTGTTGCAGTGAGAAACCAATATTTTTTGCTAGGAATGAAGAAAGAAGTGGCTAATTACATAGCCATATGTCTAGAATGCCAAAAGGTAAAGACAAAGCATAGACACCCAACAGGTTTTCTAGAGCCATTGTACATTTTGGAATGGAAGTGGAAAGTAGTTACAGTTGATTTTATTACTAAGATACCCATAACAATGAAGCAAAATGATTCCATCATGGTGGTGGTGGATAAATTGACTAAATTCACGCCTTTTATTCCAGTACAGAATACACACAAGGAAGCAAACATTGCATATATTTATATGAAAAAAGTTGTTAGGATACATGGAGTGCCTAAGGCAATAGTTTCAAACAGAGATCCAAAGTTTACTTCCACTTTTTGTAAGGGTTTGTTCAAGGGATTTGGAACAAATTTAAATCTTAGTACAACATATCATCTAGATTTAGATGGGAAAACATGAAGGACTAACAAGATAATTGAGGACATGCTAAGAATGTACATGATGGATCATCCATTAAAATGGGAAGATTATATCCATTTAGTTGAATTTACCTACAATAATGGGCATCATGACTCATTGAAAATAAGTCCATTTAAAGCATTGTATGGCAGAAAATGTAACACACCAGTGAGTCGGGATAATCCAACAAACAAAGCAGTTGTTGGGCCAGAATTGTTAAAGGAAATGGAATATCAGATGGACAAGATAAAGCGGGATTTGAAGGCTTCTCAGGATAGGCATAAAATTTATGCAGATAGGAGCATATTTTTCATATATTTTAAAGTGGGAGAACGTGTGTTCTTAAAAGTAAGGGAAAAGATAAGTTCGATAAGATTAGGAATCTTCGTGAAGTTGGCAGCAAGATATTGTGATCCTTTTGAAATATTATAAAATATAGGTCTAGTTTCATACATGTTAGCTTTCTCTACATCCATAAGAGTGCATAATGTATTTCATGTGTCATTGTTAAATAAATATGTGCATGATTCTAACTGTTGGATTACTGAGAGGGGGGGTGAATTGGTAATAGAGAAATTTAATCCTTTTTAATCATGTAATGCAAGTGTTATATCAATGTAGCATTATCATCCAATATTTTTAGAGTAAATAAACAATGAACAAATGAACAACCATACACATACACAATACACATGTGTTTTTACGTGGAAACCCAAAGTGAGAGAAAACCACATAATGATTTTTCTTATATGTCTTGAAGAATTACATTCATTGGAAGCACCAACTTCCTTTGTTTTCCAACTGCAACTGGAAGGAGGCTCCAACCCCCTAGTTTCTCAAGATACAACCTGAGGGAATCTCCAACTCCCCAATTCTCTCACTACAACCAGAAGGAGGCTACAACCCCCTATGTTCTTTGGCTACAACTGGAAGGTGGCTACAACCACTTGTCCTTGCCCCGTCCAACCACCCTGACATATAAGTAGAATGATGGAACCACTGTCACACTATCATTGTGATATATATTGTTGTAAACCTGTACCAATCAACCTACACCAAACTACCTGTACCAATAACCTGAACTATGCATCAACCATGCATCAACCTATACCTCAACCTGTACCATAAACAAGTGCATCAACCATGCACCAACCTTTAACTCAACCTCAACCAAAATCCCTCATCAATTTCATCATCCAAATATGATTTGTAACTCTATAATAGACCTAGTGCATATGATCACATACCTGCAAACCTTCCTTAAATTTAACCACAAGAGACTAGCATTTTCATCAAACTTTACTTTAGTCTCACATGATTAGTTTTGGATTAGTCAATAACCCTAAATTGAAATAATCATAAATATGTGATCCAGGTGGATATCGATGGCCACCCACCGTTTCTAGCTGGCCCAAAATAGCTTTCTCGCAATTTTCATACTTTACTATTTTTAGCAGTTTTTGGGGTCCTGAAATTTCGAAGCCGTTTTGAGGCCCTAAACGACGTTTTTTTCATCATGAAATTTTGTGCAACTATTGTATTCCTCATATAGATATTTCCAATGGGCTATCATATGCCTAAAACAAATATCGTATGCAAAAGTTATGACCTCGGGAAGTTGATGTACCGACTTACCCAAACGGAGCCCAAGTGACTTTTGGCACTTCATCTCCTAGGGTTAGGTTTTTGGATGTTTAGGGTTTTAGAAACTCCTGTTTATTGTAAAAATGCCTTGAAAGCCTCATCTTAATCATATTCTTTCAAATGAGCACAACCATCACATCTCTTCTCAGAGATAAGCTGCCACCATTCCAACAAGCTTGTTTTCCGCTGCATTTTACAGTTTCAGCTTATTTCCTTATTTAATAGAAAACCAATTTTACTATATCTTTGTTATTGTATGTTAAGCATCTGGTAATAATCTGTAGTCATTTCGTTCTACTCATAAAATCTGGATCAGTGGTATCAGAGCGGTTTTCTCCTTGTCGTCTTAATGCATGTCCCCAATGAGGTCAGAGTACAAAGAGTTAGGTCTCGAGCTTGTTTCTCTTGAGGATAAAAGCTCTCACACACCCAAGAGACCTCTCATGGAAGGAGAAAATAAAGATGATGGGATAGGAGGTCCTTTCAAACTATTGATTGAGGAAGCCCTCACGCAACAGAGGAATGAGATGATGGATAATTTCATGCAAATCCTTTGGTGACTACCAACAGGCGACACATCTTCTTCAAGCGGAGGCACCGGCCCCTTCAAGGTACAAATAAACTTTGATATTCCTATATTTGAAGGTCAGATAGATGCATATGTTGTAGACAAGTGCTTGAATCTACTAGAAGGGTATTTTTTTTTCCATAACTTTTTGAATAAAGAAAAGAATACTTTTCCACTCCTCAAAGTCGTTCCCCATGTCAAAGATTGGTGGGAAACTTTTTGTGAGCAAAAGGAAATAGAGGAACCCTCATTATTTACAGTCATGGCCACTTGGGAATCCTTTAGGGATGCTATTAAGGAACAACACTACCCTGTCGGAAGTTATGACGACTTGTATACCAAATGGACCACACTGTGACAAGAAAGAGACCAAGAAATGCCATATTTCACAAATATCTTCATACCTTGCGCACCAAGATGGGTATCAAAGATTTGGAGCGACATCTAGTGCTCTGCATAGATACATCCATACCAAAATGGAATTTCTGGACATCTCATCCTTGGGCACGGCCTACCGATATGCCGTCAAAATTGAGTAGAAGCTCAAACAAAAGACGCGACAATTTGGGTCGGGGAACCCATCACAACAAAATCCAGGAAAGGGCGGCCCCAACCCACAAAACAAAAGATAGAGAAAAGATGGATAGTATCAGGACAACCAGTCCAAGCCGCAAGCAAACAAGGACATCGGAAAGACAAAGAAAGATACTAGGAAGTGGTGCAACTTCCATAAGATCCCTTGGCATAACACTGCTAACTGTCGCTCAAAGCAGACGCTGGTGGCCGAAGTGAAAGCCTTTGAATAAGATATGGGTTCTGACTCTGAGTTAGAACTAGAAAGGGGAAGACAGATCATTGACGTGGAACCCAGTGCCACTGTTGCTACCACCAAGCTCCAACATGGTGAACCATATGATCCAGAAGAAGGAGAGTGCCTCTTCCATTCATAGATGTGGGTAAAAGGCACCCTGCTGCACTTCATCATTGATAGTGGTAGCCAAAAGAACCTCATCTTAGCAGAGGTCATCAAGCGATTGTCCCTGCCAACAACGCCACACCCACAACCCTACACCATTGGATGGCTCCACCAAGGAAGCGATCTCCACGTCAACCAACAATGTCGACTGTCATACGACATCAAGCCCTTCAAAGATGATGTATTGTGTGATGTTGCTCCTCTTGAAGTTTGTGATGTTCTTTTGGGCCAACCTTATTTATGGAAATTTCATGTTGTATATGAGTCTAGGCCTCGTAGTGTTATTATTACTTTGAACAGGAAATTGTACAAGATACCTGAGGTTGTCCCACCTAGTGCTATTTCCTTGATCTTTGCTAAGCAATGCAAGAAGGTCATCTCTCAGACGGGGAAGTTTGTCTTCTTTGTGATTCTTTCTCAGAATGAGAGAAAAATCACAGCCACATCCAGGGTCTCTACGGCCGACCTCTCCACACAGCAGAAGCAAGTAGATAAGGTTGTGGAAGAATACTCGGATATCTTCTCCTCACCTACCAAGGTACCTCTGCACTGCCAATTCAAGCACCCCATCGATCTGACCCCCGACGCACTGTTGCCCAATGGGCCAGTCTATTTCCGCTCTCTATTAGAGAATGAGGAGATCAAGAAATAGATCCAAGAATTTCTCCACAAGGGGCACATCCGTCCTAGCTCATCACCTTATGGGATCCCAATCATGTTGGTACAGAAGAAAGATGGAACCTGGTGACTTTACATTGATTATCGAGCTCTGAATAAAATCACAATCAGAAACCGGTACCTGATTCCCCGAATCAACGACCTCCTTGATAAACTCATGGGGGCCAAATACTTTAGTAATATTGATCTGAAGTCTGGCTACCACCAGGTCCCGATAGAACAGATTGATGTATGGAAGACCACCTTCAAGGCAAATGAATACCTTTTTGAATGGTTGTTCATGCCCTTTGGTCTGACAAATGCTCCAGCCACTTTCATGAGGATGATGGGCGATATCATGCGACCATTCACAAATAATTTTGTAGTGGTGTATCTGGATGACATTCTCATTTACAACAAGACTTGGGCCAAACAGTGGTAGCATATTCAGCAGGTTATGCACACCCTATGGCAGCACAAGCTATACGCCAACTTGGAAAAATGCTCCTTCGGCATGGACAGGGTCCATTACCTAGGCTACATCATTGATCAACATGGCATACATGTGGATCCATCCAAGATCCAAGTCATCCATGACTGGCCAGCCCCAACCACACTCACTGAGCTTCAGAGCTTCTTGGGCCTTGCCAATTTCTACTGCAGTTTTGTGTTGGGATTCTCCCATATTGTAGGGGCCCTCAGCCAAATAACCAGGGGTGGTGGTAAGGCAGAATTTGCGTGGGTCTGGTCCCAACAACAATCATTCAATGATTTGAAGCAGTGCTTGTGCTCAGCCCTAGTACTTTCACTACCAAACCTGCAACAACCCTTTGAGATTGAGATTGATGCTTCATACTATGTTGTGGGTGCCATTCTCACGCAGCACAACCACCCCATGGCCTATCATAGTGTGACACTATCAGATGATGTCCGTAAGTAACCTACTTACAAAAAATAAATGTACTCCATTATGCAAGCCTGCTGCCAATGGAGACATTACATTCTTGAGAGGGAGACAGTCATCCACATTGATCATAAGCCACTACAATTCATGCAGACACAAGGAAAATTGCAGAATGACCGCCATAAAAAATGGTCCACATACTTGCTGCAATTCCACCTCAACATCAAGTATAAAACAGGAAGCACCAACTGCGTCAATGATTTCCTCAGCAGACCACCAGTCGCAACACTTACCATAGTGCTAGAATCCTGCGGCCATGAGACCTCTGGATGGCCCCAACTCTCTGAGATAGACCTAGACTTCGCCACCACCTACCAAATGTTGGGTGCAAAGAAATTTGTCGATAATTTCCATCTTTTGGATGGGTTATTGTGTTGACTGGGCCATATATGTGTTCCATCAAGTGAGCGAGCGAAGCTGATCTAGGAATCCCACTACAACCGGGTGGAAAGACACTTCGGCGTTGAAAAGACAATGGCAATTCTACAAAAACATTTCTACTGGTTGAAACTTCGATAGGACGTCAACACGTATATCGGGTGTTGCACTGCCTGTGCTATTGCCAAACCAGCCACTAAGAAACAGGGCCTGTATACCCCTCTTCCTACTCCTGATAGGCCATGGGAATCCATCTCAATGGACTACATGTTGGGCCTCCCATCCACAAAGCAGGGAAATAACTGTGTTTTTATGGTTGTTGATCACTTTTATAAGATGGAGATTTTGGTTGCTTGCAAGAAGAGCATCATAGCAAAAGCCACTGCCAAGCTCTTCTTTGAACGGATCTAGGTACATTTTGGAATCCCACAAACCATTGTCTTAGATCGGGACAGTTGATTTCTCAACACATTTTGGTCGAGCCTTTGGTTACTGCTAGACACCAAGCTCACCAAATCCATGGCCTTCCACCCCCAGACAGATGGCCAAACCAAGGTCGTAAATCGAATGATCGTGCATATCTTTCACATGTATAATTCCAAGAACCTTCGCACATGGGATGAGAGTCTTCCCTATGTCCAACATAGCTACAACCGATCCCTGCATAGCTCAACCAACCACATCCCCTTTCATGTGGGGTTGGGATTCCAACCATTGGTCACCATAGATGTTGCACTTCTGCTTGTGGTCACCTAGAACGACTCCTCTCCTGCTCCAACTGAGGCTGACAAAGCCACCCGGTTCATTGAGAGGATCCAGCACATCCGCCAACAGGTTCAGGATATCCTACATAAGTTCAATGACAAGTACAAGCAGTGCCATGATTAACATCGGGTTCCACATAAGTTTCAGGTGGGTGACAAAGTTTGGTTGCACTTGAAGAAAGAACGCCTTACAAGACCCCATCAGAAGCTTCGCCCACTTTGTTATGGGCCATACACTATCGCCAAAGCTGTGGGGGATAATGCTTTTGCACTCAACATTCCTCCTTTCCTTGGCCTACACCCAGTGTTCAACGTGGACCTCCTTCGGCCTTATTTCCCACCATTATTGGACACCTCAGACGTAGCAGAATAACTGACACCAACAGAGCTCAACCCCGACAGCATACAACATGCATCCAATGATCATATCGTGGACACATAGATGAAGGGCACTCGACAACAAAGGATCCAACTTTATCGAGTCCTCAAAGCAGGGCAGCTCCTTCACCAAGGCAAGTGGCTCACCCGAGGCCAAATTCAACAGAAATTTCCTCATCTGATGGGGGAACT
Source organism: Picea mariana (assembly GCA_032191745.1). Taxonomy (NCBI): domain Eukaryota; kingdom Viridiplantae; phylum Streptophyta; class Pinopsida; order Pinales; family Pinaceae; genus Picea; species Picea mariana. Next base: position 345,100 of record JASDQU010373199.1, read on the forward strand.
CAACGCAATGGAGACCATTGCTTCCTAAGGATGGAGGATTGATCCAGATGGATATCGGTGGCCACCCACCTTTTCCAGCTGGCTCAAAACATCTTTCTCGCAATTTTGATAATTTATTATTTTTAGCAGTTTTTCAGGTCCTGAACTTCCAGAGCCGTTTTGAGGCCCTAAACGATGTTTTTTGGGGTATGTTGCAGTTGCAAAATTTCATCAACTATTGTAGTCCTTGGATATATCTTTCAAATGGACTTTCATATGCCTAAAACGAAGATCGTATGCAAAAGTTATGACCCCAGGAAGTTGATGTACTGACTTATCCAAATGAGGCCCACGTGACTTTTGGCACTTCATCTCCTAGGGTTAGGTTTTTGGATGATTAGGGTTTTCAAAAATCCTGTTTACTGTAAAAATTCCTTGGGAGCCTCATTGTAATCATCTTTTTGCGAATGAGCATAGTTGTCACATCTCTTCTCAGAGATAAGCTGCCACCATTTCAACAAGCTTGTTTTCCACTACATTTTACAGTTTCAGCTTATTTCCTTATTGAATAGAAAACCAGTTTTATTGTATCTCTGTTATTATGTGTTAAGCATCTAGTAATAATCTGTAGTCATTTTGTTCTACTCATAAAACTCGGATCACTATGTACCTATAATGAATAAATATATGAAAATAGTACACAATTTTCTTCAGTGTGTTTTATGCAATTCCTCCAAGTGTCACTACTTGGAACCTCTCAGAAAAGGAGTTATAGCAAAAATGACATTCCCTGTTGAATTATGGCTTATTCCAGAGAGAGAAATTGTAGAGTGTTCCCCACACGGAATATTTGTTGTATGGATCTGAAAAGCGTACACGGAATATTATAGACTATACTATAACCAACACATTTTATCTTACTGAATTTGGATCTGTTATGAAGAAGTAATGATGGTTTTACCCGAAACACATGTTTTAGACTAGTTTTAGGACTAGCCACAAACCCTATTTTCCACGGAGTCTAACTCCAAAAATACAACGACCCACAAGATGAAATTTGTACCATAACTACTTGGATATGTTTCCTCAATGGCCTCACAATTTCATAGTCTGAATCATTCTAGAAAAAACGTTATTGCAAAAATGGTGAGATGACCTGTAAATAACAAACCTTAGAAAGCATCATCAAAAGAATTTATCCTCCCTTGAATTTCGGCCTTCTTTACTTCACCTTCCCTTTGAAATTTGGCTTATATATCCTTTGTTTACCTGAGTCCCCTATAGATATTCAATATGTTCAAGTGTGATTGAAATGAGAGAGCCTTGCCTCTTATTTATACTTTCATGTAACTTCCTTAGAAGCATCTTCTAAACCACTTTGTCCACATAGTCACCTATGTCCAACTTTTCCCAATTTTCCACTTGTCCATATATCCAATAGCCACTTTCCTACTTTAACCATTTTCCTCATTTTAGGGTTAAACTTCTTATAGCCACTTTCCATAATTAGAAAGTTCTCCATTTACTTTATTATTTAAATAATTCTCCTTTACTTTGTCACTTCACTTTATTAGTTAAATAATCCTCTTTGACTTTGTCACTTCACTTTGTTATTTAAATAATCCTCTTTGACTTTGTCACTTCACTTTATTATTTAAATAATTTCTTCTTTGCAAGAACTTTGACTTCTTTGACTTTTTGGAGCTTCAAGCCAACAAATGAGGGTCCTCCAACTTCGTAAGGCTATAACTCTCAAACCGTGAGGAGTTATGTGAAGTTCCACATACCACAAGAAATGGCATGACATATACTATCCATCTAGAATAGTCTTACCTACAAATGTATCAAAATGCATACAATTATACATCAAATAAAATTGGGTTCATTACCCAAACCTCTGTTCTACCAGAATTCTCTACCAAACTTTCTTCAAGGGTTGACATCAATGAAAACCAACTCAATTAATCAAAAATATCCCCCTTTGGAATTGATGGCAACACTCTGATGCAATACTAAAAATCATATCACTCATGCTCCCCCTGGAACCATGCCTGCATCTCTGTGACTAATGATCCCCCTAGAACGATGCCTTTATCCTCTGCATATGATAAATCTCTCCCCCTTTGTCATCAATGGCAAAGGTATCTTTCCATTCAGGTCTTCTCCCCCTAACTAACTCTTCTAATCTCCCAACCTGAATTATCCTCTTTCTGGTGCTTCCTCATGTACATGTAAGACATATAATATAAGCATTCAAAAGCATTCATTTTATAGTAGAAATAACTCCGAGTCTTTGGTGAAGATACTCAAAAGATTCCTGTGGAAGCGGTTTTGTAAAGATGTCTGCCACTTGTTCTTTTGTGCCCACATATTCAACTCTGATATTCTTTTCTGCAACCTGTTCCCATAGAAAGTGATACTTTATTGGAATGTGATTCGTCTTGGAGTGCATCACTGGGTTCTTTGAGATACCGATGGCACTTGTATTATCACAATAGATTGGAATGGGCTCATCATACTCAACCTATATATCTATGAGAGTTTTTTTCATCCATAGAACCTGTGTACAACATTTTCTTGTTGCAATATACTCTGCCTCAGCTGTAGATAAAGATACTAATGATTGTTTCTTGCTTATCCATGATACTAAACACTCACCCAAGTAGAACATTGCTCCATTGTTGCTTCATCAGTCATCAATGCAACCTGCCCAATCTACATCTATGTAGGCAATAAGTGATAGAACATTTCCTTTTGGATACCATAATCCAAACTCTTTTGTTTCTTTGAGATATCTGAAAATCCTCTTCACTGCTAATACATGCAATTCCTTTGGTGCTGCTTGAAATCGTGCCACCTGTCCAACTGCCTGCATTACATCTGTTCTGGATGTTGTCACATATAGTAGACTACCAATCATTGACTTGTATTGCCTCTAATATGTAGACTTTGAATCATCATCTTTTCTCAACATGCAACTAGTTTGCATGGGAGTGATAACTAGTTTTCAATCTTCCATTCCAAACCTCTTTAGCATTTCTCTGATATACTTGGTTTAAGAAATAAAAATTCCTTGGTTGCTTTGACGTATCTGAAGACCCAGAAAGAAGGATAGTTCTCCAAGTAATGACATTTCAAATTCATTCTGCATGTCTTTTGCAAATTTCTGGCTTAACATGTCATCAATACTTCCAAAAATAATATCATCAACATAAACTTCAATTACTAAAATATTGTCTTGAGTTACCTTGATGTAGAGGTTGTTTTCAGCACTTCCTTTTCTAAACCCTACCTATTGTAGATATTTATCTAGTCCAGAGTACCATGCTCTAGGAGCTTGTTTTAGACCATACAAGGCCTTATTTAATTTACACACATAATCTATGTTCTTTGACAACTGAAATCCTTTCAATGTAGACTTCCCCATTCAAAAAAGTTGATTTTACGTCCATCTGATACACTTTAATATTTTTTGAGCATGCATAAGCTAAAAGCAATCAGATTGCTTCCATTCTGGAAACTGGGAAAATGTCTCTTCAAAGTCGATTCCTTCAACCCGTGCATATCCTTTACATACCAATCTAGCTTTGTTCCTTGTAACCTATCCATATTCATTTAATTTATTCCTGTATACCCACTTTGTGCCGATCACATTCTTATCCTTTGGTATTGGAACCAATTCCCAAGTGTCATTTTTATCTATTTGATCCAGTTCTTCATCCATGACCTTATTCATCCTTGTTGGCCTCTTCAAAACAGGTTGGTTCAATCGTAGATGAGAGTGTTAGGTGTGTTTTTTCTAGTGAACAAATTCTTCTTCTAGTTTCAACTCCTGAATATTTGTTTTCGATAATCTGATCTGAAGAATTATTCTTTTGTACTCGTCTGCTAGGTGTCTTTGGAGGCACTTATTGAACTTGCTCTTCTACTTCTGTCAGATCCTCTTCATTTCCCCCTTCTACTTCTTTTTCATCTTCTACTTCTTCTTCGTAAATCTATTCCATTAATTCATTTTTTTCTTCCTTTAATTCTTGTCTACCTATTTCATCAATTGTTACGTTGATTCTTTCCACAACTTTGTTCAATATCATGTTGTAGCACTTGTATTATTTCCTTGTACTTGAGTAACCAACAAATACTCATTTGTCCACGCGAGAGTCCAACTTTCCCATTCTGTCATCTTCTCTTTTGATGTGGCATTTTCTTCCGAAAACTTTGAAGTGATTCCCATTTGTTGTTCTTCCTTTCCATACCTCGTAATTATTTTTTTCAGTGTTGTTTCTGAACATTACTCTATTTTGAATGTGAACTGTTGTATGCACTACCTGTGTCCAAAATATAT
>JASDQU010373200.1:29000-42514 GCA_032191745.1 Picea mariana
ATGTATGAGGTCACTTCTCACAGTATAGGAAACTATATATAGCACATGAAATACCATGATTTAATAGGTAAATTCATGGAGATATGTCCATCGAAAAAATCTCTTACGGGTTGGGTGAGCTCCTGGTGGAAATTTAAGGGTCAAGTGGACCTAAATCTAGGATCCAAAGGATTTTTCACAACCATTTTATCTAACCCCATTGGTAGGGACAAGGTGTTTGAAGAAGGTCTATATTTATTCAATTTTGCAGACCTCCACCTTCGCTACTAGATGAAGAGATTTCCCCCAGAGAAAGAGGACTTCATGGAAGCCTCGGTCTAGATAAGAATATACTCGCTGCCTCAAGAAATTTTGGAATACAAGACAATGGAAGGCATAGGAAATACCCTGGGATATTTCATCAAAATTCATGAGGCCACAGAGATAGCTAAATACACGTCGTATGCCCAGATCTGTGTCTACATGAATGTGGCAGGAGCCCTCCTAGATGAAGTAATAGTGTCAAACCAGGATAATGAATGAAGCCAAATTGTGGATTATGAACATATCCCTTTTAGGTGMAGGAAATTCCATGTCCACGGGAATTTGTCTCGATATTTCCCCCTAAATATAAAGAAAAATGATACTAAACATCAAGAAGAAATAGATGGGGAAAGATTCACCAAAATTCAAGGGAAACATAAGGTGGGGCGAAGACAAAGTAACCAATTGGACATGGAAGAAAACAACAATAAAAAAATATTTAAACCCTGGAGGAGAAAAACCTAGATAATTAAGAGCAAACCCGAGAAGAGTCGAATAAAAAGTAAATACAAAGAATGGAAATCAAAGACAAATAGAGCACACTAGATCCAAAAGAAAAACCAGTGGAGACAAAATAAAGAGAGAAAGAGATGCATGACTAGGAGGATCAAGAATCATAACACGGAGGTCAAGCTCAATACTATCAAGACATGGACAGAGAAAAGGTGTAACGAAGCACTAAATACCAAAACCAAGACCAAGGAGAACAACAAACAAATGAAATAAATATGGATCAACCTACCAACATTCAAGAAGATTCACAAGACTATAAGGGAAAGGAGATAGGGTTAGGGATCTTAGCAAGCACTTCGGGAAAATTTGGGGTAAAACCAAATCCCCTGAATATCCTCAAATAAATACCCAGCGAGGAAAATAAGGGGGGAAGAAAACCATGTAGAGTGGTAATAGAAGAAACAAGAGCCCACCTGGTAGATTTAGGTCAAATGGTAGGGCCCCTGGAAAGATACTTCGAAACCCCAAAAAAGTGATATTATGAAGCTCTTATCATGGAATGTGCATGGTGTGAAGGCCCCATTCAAATGAAAAATGATCAAAAAAAGAATTACACAGGAAAAAGTAGAGGTAGTTATGATCCTTGAAACAAAGTGCGAAAAGGAGGTGATGATCAAAATTGGAAAGAAAGTTTGGCGAGATTCTGAAGTAGAGGTGATTAACTCAGAGCACGCTTCTAGTGGCCTAGAAATATTATGGGATCCCAGGAAGTGGAGTTTGGAGCTGCTCTCCACCCTCCCAAGGATTCTTATGATGATATTCAATGAGATAAGTTCTCAATCCCAAGGCTTCATTTCAAATTCCTATGACCCTCACACCCCTAAGCTCAAGCAAGGCTTTCTAGATTCCCTAAATCATCTTAGGACCCTCTTACAAGGCCACCATTGGGTTATTGGGGTATATTTAAATATGATCTCTGCACTCTGAGAGAAGAGAGGTAGGATAAGACATATGGAGGGGGAAACCATGGCTTATCTATGAATGGATAGAGAAATATAGACTTATTGATATCCAATCCAAAAATGACCCTTTTACTTGGAGTAATAGAAGGAGGGAAGACACAAATTTTTTTGTTAGGCTCGATAGATTCTTAACGTTGGAGGCCTTATTTCAGGGCCAAAAAGAAATCTCTACGAAAGCAATCCATTTTTATGGCTTGGACCACTAGCCGATCAACCTCTCCTGGGAGGAGAAAACCCCCCCCCGTCCAAAGCCTTTTCGTTTTGAAAAATTATGTATGGATCATCAATACGTTATGAAAAATATCGAAACTTGGTGGTCTAAAAACAGGCTTGTATGGCACCAAAATGTATCAAGTTCAAGAACAATTGAAACATATCAAGTTCCAGATCAAGAAGTGTAACAAGGATGTGTTTGGGAACATTTTTGAGGAAAAAAACAAGTCCAGAAACATAAATGGCCTCCATTCAACTAGAAGCTACATCATGAGACCATACAGAGGAATCCAAAAATAGAGAGGAACAACTCAAGTTGGAGCTATACCAAAGGGATAAATAAGAAAAGATCCCGTGGCACCAAAAATCTAGAGTCAAGTGGTTGAAAGGAGACAAGAATACAAAGTTTTTTTTTGACTCCCTTCTTCAAAGAAGGAACCAAAAAATGATCTCTTCCCTAACCAGACCCTCAGGAGAAATATTGGATTCTATTGATGATATAGAAATGGAACTGGTGAACCACTTCCAATCTTTGCTAACAGAACCTGCAAGGGATAACGAATATTCCATACAAAAGATCGTAGGTGGCATTCCAAATCTAGTCACCCATGAAAATAATATATTTGTGATGAGCCCAACCTTCATGGAGGAAGTGGAGAGGACATTAATGGACATGAATATAGGTAAATCCCACAGGATGGATGGATTCACAACTGATTTCTTCCAAAACTGCCGGAAAATTATAGTGAAGGAAATATGGGAAGTTGTGGAAGAATCAAGGTCCTCCAAGTCCATTCTTAAATTATTCAATGCTACCTTCATAGCTCTAATCCCAAAATATAAATAAGTGAACACAACTGATAAATTTATACCAATATCCCTATACAATGTTATCTACAATATAATATCCAAACTCATTGCTAATAGACTTAAAATCCTCCTCAAAAACATTATTTCCATGGAATAGAGAGGGTTTGTAGAAGAAAGAAAAATTCTTGATGGGATCATAGTCACTCATGAAACTGTTCAATCCATGCAAAAGTCTAAGAAGGTGCGCATGCTAATCAAATTGGACATGTCAAAGGCATACAATTGCATCAGTTGGAGATTCCTCCAAAATATGTTGGAGGGATTTGGATTTGTAGAGGAATGGATAAAATGGATTTATGGGCTAATTTTTTCAGCCTTCTTCTCAATCGTAGCAAATGAATCCCCCTAAAAAACCTTCAATTTGTCGAGAGGAAAAAAATAGGGGGATCCTTTTTACCCCTACCTATACATTATCCTAGCGGAATGTTTGGGGAGACTAATTGAAAAGGTGGTGGATGAACATAAATTACAAGGGATCAAACTCTAGGATGAGGTGGACCTAGTATCCCATATCCAGTTTTTGGATGACAATATTATCATGGGTTCACCCACGGTGAAGGAAGAAAAAACAATCAAGAGCCTCTTGGAATTGTACAAAGAAGCCTCAAGTATAGTTATAAACCTTACTAAATCTTAATTTTTTTTCTTTAATACACCTGTAAATGTCCAAATAAACATATATCTGATCCTTGGCTTCCAAAAATTTGGCCCCCCCTCTAAATATCCGGGAGCTTTGCTTATAGAAAAATTCATCATGAACACATCCTAGCAAGAGATGTTGGGAAAAATAGAAGCCAAGATAAATAAATGGATGGATTGATTCCTCACCCTCCCTGGGAGAATCCTTCTAATCAAGTTTGTCCCGAGTTCCATGCCTCTTTAAATTTTCTCGGTTCTGTTTGCACCCAAAGGAATCCTAAAAAAAATCAAAACCATTCAATGGTCCTTCTTATGGGGAGGGGAAACAATGAGAGAAAAGTGGGCCTTGATCTCCTGGGAAAACCTATGTAAGCCCAAATCACATGGCCGGGTGGGAATTAGAGATCCTCTATATGCTAGACAATCCTTTGCATCCAAACTTTGGTGGCGCTGGGTTAAGAACCCATATGCTTTATGGGACAATATATGAAAGAAAAAGTATGCCCCTAACGTGGATTTGTAAGACCTCATATGGATCGATGGTTCACCTATTGGATCCCTCATATGGAATAATGCTTGGAAAAATAGAGAGCTAGTTCAAAAAGACAATTTTTGGGAGATCCATGATGGAAGGCTGACTCTTTTTTTTTACGACGCCCGAGAACAATTGCCTTATTTGGCTAGAAAAGGAGTGACTCTAGCAAGAGACACCCTCACTGAAATAAGATGGACCCATGTCTACTAGTATTAGAAGGATATGGGAAGCTCAAAGAAAAATTATGAAAGAGCCTGGAGAGACTTGGCAGATTGGCCAGTTCATCTAAGTATGGAAGTTAAAAAAGGTATTGAAGAGGAGCTTACCCTTCGAAAAATCCGAGTCAGAAATGGCCTGGACATCATTCGATGGGGAAGCAAAGGAGAAGGTACCTTCAAATTTAGGTATGCTTACCTAAGGGTAGTAGCCATTGAAGATGAAAAAAAATGAAAGGAATGGCAGCGCATATGGAAACCTGGGATTTGGCCTAAAATCTCAACCTTTTTTTGGTTGGTTCTAACGAGGAAATTCCTGACCTGGGATAAGATTAGAAAGAGAGGATATGAAGGTCCCTCCATATTCATGCTATGTAGGATGGAATATGAAGACCTAAATCACCTTATGTGCAAATGTTGAGAAGCAAGAACCATATGGGATAATGGAGCAATGTTTTTTTGTAACGTTCTGAGCCACCTAGGCTGGGAAATGCCACAATTAAATCTCCCAATTACATCTCGTATACCACATTGTAGCATCCCCAACATCCTGCTGGGAAAGGCCACTCCAAAAATTATGAATTTTGATACCCTTAAATTAAATCATATATTCTGCATATGAATAGAGTTAAGCAGAATGATAACAACATACAACAACAATAATTCATACATATAAATAAAAAAGATTCCATGAAAAAAAAATCATAATTACACACATACATTAATTGAAATAAGCACATGATAGACATTTATCTCATGAAATAAACACCAACTACATGTATACCTTCCATGTTCCTCCCAACCATAAACCACATTGCTTGTAATCTCAACAGTGGGTCACCCCCGAGTTGGGGATAAACTCTGTTACACATCAATATTACTCAATTTGATAAGTGTCGCATGTTCCTCTCAACTATCGTAAGTGTCGCATGTTCCTTACAACTGTCGCAAGTGTCGCATGTTGTTCACAAGTGTCGTAAACATCAAACAAAGCATATTGCCATGATGAAGACACTAAGGAGGCACTTAGAATACCTCATACATCTGATTTGAAGGAAGAGGGATGATCAACTGAAGTCAAACATCTCTTGCCACCTGAGAAGAGCTCTTAAACTAGGGTTTAGAGGGAGAGCACTCCCCCATGGAACCCTTAGGAGCGTTGGTGCTCCCCTACAAGGTACTGGGGAGCATTATAACAACAAACTGCCCCTCTGAAGGAGCGCTACTCATCCTTAGGGCGTTGGTGCTCCCCTTGAACCTATCAGGGAGCATTATAACGCCCTGATGCCCCTTTTGAGGGAGCACTATCTAATCTGAGGCAGTAGTTGGCCCGTTGAGGAGAATAAGGGGAGGATATTTCAAGCTTGGAAAGCAGTTGCATTCAAATTATTGGTTCAATCAGAAGATCCCTGATCTAAGGAGGGAATTCCTCAACTTATTCTAAAGATACCTCAAGAGGTTAAGCCTCTCTTAACCTATATAAGCAGGCTCTATGATGGTGAAAAGGGGGGAAGAATTGCTAGCATGAAACCTATGATCTCATAGGAAACACACTGTGAACTGGAGGAGAGTAATCATTGAAGCTGCTGTCATATGGATCGTGCATCTTTCGAGCAAGGGTTAGACAAAGGGGACTTGACGAAGCTGTCACATTCGCATCTACGATTGTAAGTAACTGCTGTCACTGTTCTCATTAATATGACACGCTTGGCCTGTTTCTTTCTAGTTTGTGTCTGATCTTACATAAACTTATCTCTGGTAGATAGATCTATTTTCAAGCTAATATCAATAGAGTAGGAAGTGGTCGTACTGTTGTTTTTTCTACAGAGCTCATCGAGGAGCGAAAGATTGGAGCTCAACTCGGAGCGTGCAGGGACAAATGTCGATAAAAAGGTACTTCTGTTCTCCTTCCTCTTCATGCATTAGTTTGTATAGATGTGAAAGGAAGTCAGTGTCCACGTTAAGCACTTTCTATCTTAGAGTTAAGAGTCTAGCTCTTTGAGGTGATCTACCTGTCCATAGGGAGATTTTCCTACAACAAACTCTACTAGGGAAAAGGGAATCCTAATCCAGTATAAGGTATGATAATTAATATAAATTCGTAGTCCAAGGTGCCCAACTATTGCAACTATCCTACAATATCTCATTCCCCACATGCTTCTCCCACCTCAAGAAGTTTTCCCCTTCTCTCCTCAATAGTCCCTTGACTGTCCCATTTCCCTTATGGGGCTTCGAAAATAGGATGGAAATGAAGTCTCATATCCATGTAGCTATTTCCTAGCGCATCGGGGAACAATTCCCATCTTTTTCTCACCTAGAGAAAACTACTCACTGACCTAACAACCTTCCTCTTCAACATACGGGCCTGAAAATCCTCTTGTTCAACTCCAATATTCCCACGTACAGGCACAAGTACTGATTGATAGCATGGATGAGTGAATGGTCAGTATCATGAATGAATGAATGAATTCATCTTCCCAAAATATGGGAAATTACACTATATCCCCCAAATTACATATGCATGTGTCCTTTATGACACATGGCACTCAAGGAACCCCCCCTTGTTCCCRCTTCACAAACTTAGGATATATTTTATCCATAACTTTTGATTTCAGAAATATTAATATTAAATTAATATAATATTCCTTTGGGCTTAAGCCCTCTTATCTGAGCCCTTTTCCTACACTCTTATGCCCCTTTCCCTTTCTATTGTAGTTTATCTTGGTCTGCAATAATGATGTACTTTATTAATGATATCTTGAGTATGATTACAAATTACAATATAGGCACACATGCATTTTATCAATCCATGCTCCATGGTCTAATAATTACACATGAACTCTAGCCTCAAAACATATTTACAAAGGCACTCTGGCCAAAAGTATCATGGCTCACTTGCTTATATGTACATTACAACTAGGGATCAACCTTGGGTATTACATTCTCATCCCCCTTATTTATGCACTTCCCTCAATGCATTGTATACATGTACATTCAAAATTATTCAAAAAGATTCATGCCTTTCCTATTGGAAGATTGTTTTATTTCTGGTGCTCTTTTTCCAAGAACCTAATTCATCTTTTCTTACTTTAGCTGGAAGTCTCTTTCTCTATTCCATAGAGCTATTTCCGGAAAGAATTATGCTCACTATGACATTCTTGAGCTATATCCTCCTTGCTACACTCACCCTTCCAGGATCAGGCATCCTTTGACTACTACACAATCCTTCAACGATCCATATTTCCAAGGCTTTCACACACAAGGAGAGTACCAACTCATTACTGGATCCCCACTAAGGATCTACAATTTAAGGCCCCAATGTCCCAATGGTATCCATTGTTCCTAAGAATATCATCTTCAATAATCGTCATCTCATATGTGTCACATACTACAATCATCATGAGATAATGTTATATCAATTTCATGTAGAAATTTCCAATATATTTCATAGGGAAAATTCAAATTTTTCCCAAAATATGAAATTCTATCTCATAATTTTCATTGTTATTGCAATAGCAGGCAACAGTCTTTATTATAGATTTCTGCAACTCTATACTTGAGACCACTGGTTTTTTTTTTGCAATGCTGCCACCTTGCATTCAACCAATAGATTATTAGTGCTTCTTACATAATAAACTTTTATTGGAATATGTACATAATCTTACATAGTGATCTTTTTTTGTAAGTAATTTTATATATAAGGGCCTTCAAAAAACCAGACCATAATTACAAAAATTAATAACATCCGGGTTGTAATTACTGAACTGCTCCAAAGGGAGAAACCAGTTCAACCAACCGATTAAGTCTAGCCACTGAGCTCTTACCAGTCTTAAAAAACACAAAGATGAGTTGACTAAGATGCTACTAGAGGGGAAACTATTAAAAAAGAATAGATCCCTTGAGGGGTTAGACACCTGGAAAGTAGTCTGGCAAGTAACCTGGCAGGTAACCTGGCCATGGCTCCTCTTCAACAGGTGTCCCTCGGTTTTCCCAATGCATGTCGTCATCGACGGTGCACTCGTCCCTGTTGGCAGCTATCCCGGCATCTCCCGATGGAGTGTGCACATGCTGACCGGTGGCTGTGACCGCTTCCGTGTCCTCCTACTGAACCGGCTCCGCAATGACCTCTGCTACACTCCCACTCTGCTTCCTGACATTGCCGTCGTTGCCTACTATGGAGGGTGCTCCTTCTGAAGCTGCGCCTGCTGGGTAGGAGGGGGAAGCGTCTTGGACGGTAGAAAGAAGTTGGAGGAGGGTTGAGATTCTCCCGTCCATAAGCTGTATCCTAAAATGGAGGTCCTCCATTCCCTGACGGAGTTCGAAGACCAATTCATAGAGGATGGTGAAGTTCTCTTTCAGCTGCAAATCCAGCTTGGAGTTCGAAGACGTTGACGCCTTGTTTCGGTCTGCCCGAACAGGAGATGGCCTCCCCATGGGTGACTTTGAAGAGCCAGCAACCGGAGCGAGGGAGGGAAAGAAGTTTCCAGAGGTTGAAGGAGCGGCGAGGTGGCACAGGGAAGAGATTGGAAAGGTTTCAATTAAGGCTAAACACTCAAAGCGGGAGATAGGTGCGGTGGAGGAATTGAGAGTTGCTTCCTCAGGCAACAAGAGCGGTGAGGAGAGTGTTGAGGGCGAACCAAGAGGAGAAGTTGAAGCGCGAGGCCGATGAGGATGCCAAGGAGAACCCCTTCATGGTCTTCCTCATTGTCATGGCATTGTTTGGCAAAGTAAGTGGGAATGGTGTTCCAGGCCAAAGGGGAGAGCCTGGAGATGGCCGAGAGTCACGAACACCATGAGAAAGCAAGCAAAACCAGGCCAGGGCAAAGGAGGAGTACTGGAGTCGGATCACGGGAGAGGGAGAGTAACACAAGCAGACAGAGAGGCCATTGCACCACGCATAATAGAGGTCAGGTGAGCCCAAGTTAATGCCCCTGCAATCGACGTAAAAACCATTTAATGCGGGGTGGAGTCGGCGGTTGTTGGCACGAGCCAGTCACATGGCTCGTTGCCTTGCTGGCTCCTCCGCTTTTCCTCTGTACGCCAGGTGGTCGGCACTATCACCCCATCTGGGGGTTTTTCCACTTCCGTAGATTTGCGGATACATTGGTGGAGGATAGGGTGATCCGGAGTAAGGGATGTTTTGCAAAGGATTTACGGTCCATCCCAGTTGACCCCCAGATTAGCCAGTTCATCCACTACCTGATTCGCACTCCTTCTAACGTGAGCAGGTATGACCATCTGATTGGGTTGCAGTAAATATGTAATAGTCTTTAGCCCATGTGAGAGTCTCCAGCTAGGTGATATTCTGTCTGGATCTGCTCCATTTAGAAGTCTGCTGAGGAGGTTGATGATGATTTGAGAATCGCCCTCTACAATCAGTTGGGTGAAGTTGTGGTCTGTGGCAAGTTGCAGCCCTAGAGTAAGTCCCAGAGTTCCGCCACATTGTTCGTGGTATGACCCAGGGAGCCTGCATTAATGAGAATGATGTGTCCATGGTAATTGTGGAAAACGACTCCATAACCCGCTGCTCCTGGATTACCTTTAGAGGCCCCATCAAAGTTGAGTTTGATGGAGTCAACCGGAGGGGCTGATCAAGAGGAGGGATTGTTGGGGGGGGGTGGGGGCAGAGGGGACGAGAGGGTGAGGAGAAAGGAAGGGCAGCTAGTTCTTAAGGATCAGGAGTTCTGAGGGATTGTTGATCAGGTCTTTTGCATTCCAAGGTTGAAGGTTGAGAGTTTCCAAGATATTGAGGTGGCAACTATTCCAGCAGTGTTGCCACGGGAGGGAAGCATTTCTGAAAATCATTCTATTTCTTTCCTTCCATACCTGCCAGAGGATGAAATCAGGAAGTAATTGCCAGATATGATTTAGGAGGGGAGATTTAAACACTTGGTCCCTCCAATTCGTAATGGTGTCGATGATGTTGTCTTGATCACGATCCGAGGTGCGCATAATGAGCACACTTTGGTCCCAAATTTGAGCAGTGTACGGGCAGGAATTGAAGAGGTGATTCATGGTTTCATCTGTCTCCCCAAAAAGTATACATATAGAAGGCCCCACAAAGCCTCTTTTTGAGAGGTTATCCCAGGTTAGAATGCTTGAGTGGATCACGAGCCAGAGGAAGAGGGTGATTTTGGGCCAATGTCCGAGGCTCCAGATCTTGCACCAAACATCCCGTGTAGGTGCTAGGTTTGGTTGGATCTTGATGTGGTAGGATTCTCGTATGCTGTAGGTGCCCCTTGTTCGATATCCCCATCAAAGAATATCTTCTCCCGTAAGCTTGGGGATTTTTCGTTTGAGCATTTCATTCTGGTAGGGTCCCAGATCCACATGGCCTTCTAGGTTCATATGTTCCCTATCAAGGTGCCAGTGCCGCCAGGTGTTATCATGAGGGTTATCTAGCCAATAATCTGCTACTATTTTCAGGCCCGCCTGTGTAGCTTGGGTGCTGATGTGCTCAGCCTAGTCCTCGTGGTCCATAATTGGCCATTGCTGCAAGGAATATTTCCATAATAGGGTTGTTTTCCCATTTCTAATTTCCCAGAAGGCGTGGTGGGTGACTAGCTGTCTATTCTGCTTAGCCACTGCCCAAATTAAAGAGCCTGGTGTGTCTCCATTCCAGCGTATGAGATTTTTTTCTGCCACCTCTGGTACATATTTCTTCCTCCATAACCGTTCCCAGAGATCCTTGGGATTCTTAAGCCATCACCACCATATTTTGGCACTGAGAAATTTATTCATGATGGTGGGATCTCGTAAGCCAAGGCATCTTTGCGCTTTGGGCTGACAGAGTTTGTCCCAGTTGACAAGCGCTATTTTCTTCCCTGTGTTGAGGCCTTGCCACAGGAAATTCCTCTGTAAGATTTTAATGGTTGAGAGTACAAAGTTAGGAGCAGCCAGCGCCGAGAAGATGTAGGTGGGAAGGGCCTGGAGAACTGCTCGGAGGAGTATGAGGCGGCTTGGAAGGTTTAGAACTCTGAGGGTCCAGGAGGAGATCTTCTTGGTAAAAGAAGAGAGGAGATGCTCCCAGGAGGAGTTCCAAAGGGCATTGTCGATCAAAGGGATGCCAAGGTATTTGAATGAAAGGGAGCTTTTGTGGAAACCTAAGAGATCAGAGATATGGCACTGAATAGGGGGGGGCATATTAAAGAAAAATGTTTGGGACTTGTCTTTGTTGCAGTCCAGGCCTGAGGCCTCATAGAAGGTCTGGAGGATCTGGAGGATGGAGTTTGCTTCCCGCACTGTTGAGGTACCCATCAGGAGCGTATCATCCACGAATTGGTTGTGTGAAATAGGAGGGGAGATTCCATGAAAAGGTAGGCCTGCCAAAGTGTTGCTTGCAACGGCTGCGTGAATACATAGAATAAGACCTTCGGCCATTATAATGAAGAGGAACGGGGAAAGAGGGTCTCCCTATCTAATTCCTCTTGAGGGGATGAAGGGGCGAGAGGGAACACCATTGATAAGGATAGAGAAAAAAGCTGTGGAGGTTAGGTTCGAGATCCAAGTCACCCAGAGTTTGTCAAAGCCAAAGGCGAGGAGCAATTCCCGCATGTAGTCCCAACTTATCTTATCAAAGGCTTTGGAAAGATATAATTTAAGGAGCATACCTGGCATTCTAGTTTTCTACAACAAGTGGATCACCTCATGAGCTAGGATAACGCTATCTAGGATTTGTTTGCCCTCGACATAGCCTGATTGTTCCGGAGACATGATAGTTGGCAGAATGGGTTTGAGCCTTCGGGCGCCTTTGTAAGAAGTTTATAGATGACGTTGCAGAGGGATATGGGTCTGAACTGCTTGGGATGGTGAGCCCGCCCCTCTTTGGGGATAAGAGTGAGGAAAGTAGCATTGAGAGCTTGAAGGACTTTTCCTGTGGAACGGGAGTATTCAATGATTTCCCAAACCTCTACCCTAATCATCGGCCAATAGTGATGGAAAAAATCACTGGTGAAGCCGTCAGGGCCGGGTGCCTTGCATATTGGGGTGTCTTGTAGTGCTTGATCTACCTCCTCGATTGTGATGGGCTGGAGTAGAGCTAAGTTTTGCTCCTTGGTGATGAGGGAGGGTACATGTTGCGTTACCTTAACTATGGCCTCCGATCTGTATGGAGAAGGTTTCGTGAGGAGGTCTTTGTAATAGTCTATTAGTGTTGCTTCCAGGTCTTCATGGGAAAAAATTGTCTCACCATTGGTGGAAATCAGGTGCGTGATTCTATTGGTATGATGACACTGAATGACGGATCTATGGAAGAATTTGGTGTTGCGGTCCCCCTCCTTGAGCCATTGGATGCACAATTTCTGTTTCCATAGAATCTCTTCTTGTCCTTTTCTGGCCTCCATTTGTTGATTTACTGTTGCTTCCTGGATCTTCAGCTCATCCATTAACCCTTGCAGTCGGATCTGATTTTGAATCTCCTTCATCTTCTCTGACAACTGCTTTTGGGAGTCAAAGATGTTGCCAAAGGTTTGCTTGTTCCAGATTTTGATAATTTTTTTAAGGTTTTTTAACTTTTGTTGAAATCTGAACGTCTTGGAGCCATGGGGGACCTCTTCCTGCCTCCATCAATCCTGGATCTTTGCTTGGAAGTCTGGATGGTTAATCCAGAACTGTTCAAACCAGAAAGGTTTTTTCCCTGGTGATGCCAACACATCCATCCATAACTGAATGGGCCAGTGATCCGAGCCATGGATGTTCAGAATACTTGCTTCCAGAGCTATTCCCTCTAGCATAAGGGAGTCAGAGATGAGGAAGTGATCAAGTTTGCAGGCAACTTGGTGTGATCTGGTTCTTCTATTTGTCCAGGTAAAAGTGCCATTGATAGCTTCCAGGTCGATCAGATTGAGTTTATCTATGAGGCTTTTGAAGTCATTGGTGTCCTGATCTAGGCATCGAGATCCCCCTTTTTTTTCCTCTGGACTTCGAATGAGGTTGTAATCTCCCCCAATAGTCCAACGATTGTATCTGGTCAGGTTGGAAAGGTATTCCAAATTCCTGAGGAAGGCCTGCTTGTCCCTTGGGTTGGCCGGGCCGTATACATTGGTCAGGTGTCCGGGCTTATTGGAGCCTATAAGCCTGTAATCTGCCGTAATAGACCATTTGGTGGTAATAAAATTCTCTAGCAGCATTGAGTTGGGGTTCCATATAATATCCAGTCCTCCAGCTGTGCCTGTTGCTGCAGTTGACATTGCTTCCCCTTTCTTCCAACAATAGGGGAGTAGCCTATCAATGTCTTCGGTTGAGCATTTTGTTTCCTGTAGTAGC
>JASDQU010373200.1:63993-76329 GCA_032191745.1 Picea mariana
CCATGGTCTTAGCTTCATGCATACTCATTACTCCTTCTTTATCATGAAACATGGATGACCTCTTTCTTACTCAACATCTGCAATTGGTATGCATATTTGTCATCGTGAAGTATTTTTCAAATCATAGTCCCATTGAGATTATTCTACATTGCACACCAAGTCTAGATTTCTTCAATTGGTAGCTTTCCTCAAGAAATCATTCCACATTTGAAGAAATGAACCTTCCTTTTTCCTCATACTTGAAGAGTAAATATGCGACTGAAAATAATTTATCATTCCCAACAACCAGATCTCTGCATCCTCATCCTTCTTATGTTCACCATCAAATGCAGGCGGATTTATTTTATTTATTTCTCCCTATAGCTCATCCACCCCAAACCTCTTCTTATTCTTCCTGATAGGGAATGGAATTGAAATACTATGTTCTCTCCTATTTGAATTCCTTGGGGAGTGATGGTGATGCCTACCAACACTTCTAGTTCTTCTCCTCTCATCATGAGAACCGTGGCTATGTGATTTTCTTGACTCACTAGTAAATTTGGGTCATTTTGCGAAGGCTATTTCGACGCTCTTGTGATGTTATGTCATGGATATTGCGACGAATATTGGGTCTCCCAAATTTCACTTCGCGTAACATGGCAAGTGTGACGAACCTAAAAAAATGTTGCAAGAGCGATGACACTAGGAAGTTGTCACAGAAGTGACAAAGAAGAGATATTGTCGCCAGAGAGGCAAGGTACGGATATTGTTGAAAGAGAGACAAAGAAGGGAAATTGTTGAAAGGGCGACACAGAAGGGAAATCCTCGCAAGAGTGACTAACTATGAAAATCGTTGTGAGAGAGACAAGGTAAGGAGGTCGTCACAGGAGCGACAGGGTAGAAAGATAGTCGCAAGAGAGACAATAGAGGGAGAGTGTCACAAGAGAGACATGATAGAGAGATCATCGCACGAGTGACAATATAGGGAGATTGTCACAAGAGCGACAGGCTGAATAAATATTGCAACGAATAAGCTATGGACGGGATCGTTGTAAGAGCGACGAGTACAAGGTGTCTTGCGATGAAATTTCTATAGAATTTTTCATCGATTGTATAACAATTTTGTCGCAAGATTTCTTGAGGTCGTCGCTCTTGCAATGACATATATTTATTTAAAAAATAAAATAAAATTTGATGCCCTTATCAACAGTTGCACACAAAGAAAAAACAAGCCTTTTTCAGAAAACTCATTACTCTTGTCAATGACAGGTCGAGAATCAATTATATTTGTGTAGTGGATAACTGCATTGACATGAATTTATTTACAATGTTTAAAGATGACTAGATCAAAGTTAAAAATATAAATTAGGGTTTAACATGGATTCACATATAATTAACATCTCATTATAACAATTGGAGTGCATTGATGGGGGTCATAAATAATCAAAATTAGTGATTTTAAAGGGAAGCACAACTAGATGTTAATGTTTCTAATTTCCATGGTGACAAGCAACCAAAATCCCATGCTAATGAATTTAAAGAGGAAAAGGAGACCAATAATATCCAACATCAGTTGCTGATGATAGAATATGAATTTGTGAGGGATAAAACCACCTTAAAATCTTCAAGTGGGGAGAAATTCCAAGAGCAGAGAGAAGGTGGAGAAATTCTATTCACATAGATATAATAATAGGTTGCATGCCATCAATGTTCTTGAGTTGAAGACACTCTTTCCCCTTACTATGGTTGTAGAGCTCTTATGAGAGAAGCTAAATGATTGGGCGAAGGTTAGCATGGTGAGTGCGTTCATTTCAATCATATTTCATAGCAGTTCATAATGATAGATGGAAAATTGTGGTGGTTATTAGTAACCAAGTTCATGACACAGGGCTGCATGCATGTGTTTGTACATGGTAGGCACCCATGAATTCAAATATGATAGATGATAGAGTAGAGTGGTACATGGTAGTTTTACAATGTTGAAGTGAGTGACAACATGTAAATTTGGGTGCACTCGATGACAAATGGTTACATGGCCATTGTGGTAAATTTATAGTTTTAATTCATTTTTTGATTAATTTTATTTGTTGATAGTTCTAGGTGGTAGAACATATAATTATGTCCCATCTACATTCTTTCTATGTATCGAAAAAGGGAATTAAGAAGTTCTAATAAATTTGAAAAATATTTTGAATTTTCAAATATTTATTTGAATACTATATTATTCGCAAGTTTATAAAACGGTGGTACTTTGTTATGCAATGTAATAACTAATATAAATTCAAACTCTAAACGAAAAGTATATCCCTACTATGGTAGGAACTAATAAGAGAATTAAAGGGAAAAACAGTTTGAAATTGAGAAAATTTGTAAATTAACAATATAGTTTGTGATATTATCTTTCATAGATAATTTAATCTGTTTAATTGAACAAACTGTAAGCAACATTTTTTTTGTTAGCTAGAAGTTTATATTACCTTTAAAAGACAAAAAATACAACATATATCCATGACATTGGTGCTGAGGCTGCCAACAAAGGAAACCAACCCCACCACCAGGTGTTAAAGTTCCAAAAAACTTGTCCATAATGGTTGAAAGAAGACACTATTACAATAGTAGTTGGGGCATAGTCTATGATCATACACAAAGAGATGTCCCTGTGATCTTACTATCCATACTGAAACTAAGAAAATCAAAACATAACGGGTCATCTAAATTATTTACTATGATAACTGCAAGGAAAAGCATGCCTGGATGGCTTAGGCCATTTTGGAGTCATGACTGAATGAAGTAAATTTTCTGGACCACACCTCTGTTGTGGATCTTCTGAGCTTGAATCCAAGATCTAGTCCAACTTTTTTGCCATCAATTCTTTTTGAAACTTTTATTCATCATTGTCCCTACGTAGCTCCAATATGAGGTCGCACCAAATATCCGTAAACCCAGGAGGAGGAGGTGTTTGCACCTAGGGACTAGAGGCATTATTAGTTTTAGTATTGGGCACAAGCGAACCGAAGGATGAGGGAGGAGTGAAGACTCATTTGATTTCTTCAGCAAACATGACTAGAGGAGGACAACTACGTTCCATGACTGTGTGGCACTGGCACTCGCAGGAGAAACCATACGCCCGAGATACTCTGTGACCGTGATCACAGAGACCAAGAAAAGTGCCACCAGCTCATTTAAGCTTGCCTTGTTCCCTAGGCATGAAAACGACACAATGATAGAAGAGAAAAAGTTGAGCAGAGAAAGGAGGCAAAGGTAGAACACATTAGATAAACCAGATGAAAGGAAGCAGGGTGTTGAAGAGGGGGATGGACCAAAATGAACAAGAATTGGGGAAATAAAATCCTAAAAGAGTCCTCTAAACGTAGTCTCTAGACATTAAGGAGTTGTACTGAGTGAATCTGAAATACAACGGTCGCAAACTAAGGATATCCATCGGAAAATCCAAATGAGATAAGGGTTGTAAGAACATGCTGAACAAGATTAAATGAGCACCAACAACAATCAACCTCGGGGAATGTTGGGGAGGTTGAAAGTTGAAATAAACATAAGATGGAGGCATATCAATGTGACACCCCATAAGGGGACAAACTATAATCAACATTAAAATAAGATACTATAAGGGAAAAAAGCTAGTTTTTAACCAAGAGATTTTATAAATTAATAATATAAAAATACAATAGTATATTTAAAACAAAATAAAAAGTTTACTCAAGATTTCCATCTAAGTGGTTTAGTTGTGTGGAATTTGCATGATGGTATTTTATTATCTCAATGATATAATGGAAGATAGATAAATAAGGGACAATTAATTTTGCAGTGAGAACATAAGTGCTGATTTTTAAGTTATTCTCATATTTATGTGCTTTCCAATCATTTTGTTATCTATTAGAAACATTGCATTTGCAAAGTAGGTGGAGGTGTTGAGGAATTGCTACTTTCTTTTTGTCATCATGATTGGTAATTTCACATAGAATATAAATAAGAAATAGAGAAGTGTTTTTCTTCATATCCATATTGAGATATCAAGTAAGCATGATATGGCTCTTTTATGGCAAAGTTTATCTATCGAGTAGCTTGATCAATGTCCAAAAGAAATTCATCATTAACTAATTTAGTGTTTAATTTTTTAGTAATGTTTTTCAATGATGTAAAGCCTCCATGGATAAACTCTATCAATTCTTTCCAATGATGGAACTTTTCTTAATCATAGGGATTGGTAATGATTTTTTGCTAGCATAATGGTTATTGTCTAGTTGGGAGGATTTTGGTTTCAAACATTTACCTTTTTGTTTTTCTACATGTTTGTGGGAGTGCCTTGTATCTTAGCCATCATGATATTTGGTCAAGGTATTGGTTTGACCGTGTTTGACCTAAACACTTTTTATGTACATTTAAGCCAACTTGGACAATGGACAAATATGTGTTATGTAACTTGTTGTATATATACCATGAGTCATTATGAATGCATTGAATGTTGTATAAGTTAAGTTGAGATTTATAACATGCATGACTATATAATGAGCATTATAATACCTGGGTGTTTAACCCAATTGTGAATTTTAGACCACACCTAAGGGAACTTCCATGCTAGATAATTTGAGATAGTAACACGACACTAATGATACAATAAAATAATAGAGAACTAACGCCACTTTTGTAAATAAGTTGTAAATGTATTTTAAAAACAAATCGTATTACAATAGTAATTAACAAATAAATTATATTTTGTACCAATGAGTTTTTTATCAATCAACCTACATAGTTGCAATACCACATGGATGGGAGATGAGACATGAGAGGGCATGCGAGAACATTCCACACCCTTTGTCTCAAGACACATGTTCTCTCATTTGCAATGTTGGTCTCCTCAACTATGTTTACGAGGCAATATTGTTGAGGGTGAAGAATCAATTTATATTACATCCAATTCATTAGTGGGATAAAGGATGCCAAACATTGTGGGTGGGGGTGAGAAAGTAATTTGTCTCATGAAAGAATGATATGCATTTATCTATACATTATCCAAGAGGGAATGAGATGCTCCTTATTTTCCCAATACGCCTAATATGTCACTATTTCGATGCAGATGGACTCCATGGAAAAGTATTGTAGTGTCGAGGTGGTTAGAGTAGGCAAACATAGGGTGAAATGTAGGACAACTCATTGTTTCCAATTTCGAGCATGATGATTTCAGAGGACGTGAGGGGAATTTTCACTATCCTCTACACCTTGAGTTGTTCTCTTGGTGATGGGAAGTGGATATACTACAAGATAATATATTGTGATGATCATATTATTGAGTATCACACACTTTATGGGTGTAGCATGATACTTTCAAGATGTTTTTTTCTTCTTCATGCAGTGTTAACCTTAGATTATTATTATGGCACTAGTGGGAGGTTGGGGTCATTCCCTTAGGAATTTGAGTTGTATCATATATGTTTTGAGAGGTTTCCAACCATTAAACTTGAATTTAACTTGGTCCCTCACTTTGAATTGATTCTCATATGTAAGATGACTTGAGGGAGTTTGATGCCCAAAGTGGGGCAGCCTATAATGCCTTGCAAACCCATACTTAAATGATTGACCTGTTTGGGAATTTAAATGGGCCTCATTTGGATTTTTACCATATGTCTCCACATGTGTTGGTTTTTCATTCACCCTCCTTCTAGTTCCAATTATGTTGATGGGTTGAAATGGCTCACTCAACAACAAGGGTTCACCCTAGTGAGAAGTCCCAATTAGATTCATCCTTGTTTGATATAGGGAAGCCATCCATATTTTGTTCCAGTAACTATTATTGATTTGGGTTTTACCAATTTTGGTATTGAAATGATGAATAAAACACATAACCAAACATATTACCACCATTATACCTAGTAATAAGTTGACTATGAAAATAAAAACATGAATATGAATAAATAGTTGCAAAACTCAAAACAATTTTTTATTAATCAACTAATTACAACTTCATCCCTACAGGTTTAGACAAATATTTCTAGAAAATAGAAATAAGAATGCAAAATCTAAACATGAGATAGTATACAATGTAAAGGATGTTCCTACAAAAACCCTAATTCTCAATAGATACAAAAGAATTGTCCTTGAAATATGCATCATAGGAATCACATCTCTCCATAAAATGCTTGGCCAAAGGTGACTAACATCCTTGTTTCCACTTTTCACTCTTTCATACGTAATGTATTCATATTAAAATGTATAATCTCCTTTTTAGTATCAATACATGTATGTTGTTGCCACAAGATACGTACTATGAAAATATACAAACTTTGAATCATATTTTAGAAAAAATAATTTAACATAAATAAGTCAATTGACAACTTAATAAGATGCTCAAGTTTACTTCCTTGAGTTGAATCTCCTTTATGTTGGAGTTACTTCACACACACATAGGATTTATTTTTCCTAAGGTTTTCATTTTTTTATTAGTCATAATTAGTTATTATCTAGTCTCCTATATTTTAGGAGAGAATATTCCACCTGGAGAATATTCTCTTTCAGTTCACACTTCAGTTTGACTAGTTGAGTTGAGTTTAGATGTTGCATTGGGATCATCACCATACAACATTGGGATCATCACCATGCTAATTTGAACTTGCCTTGGTATCATCACCAGAGTGGCGCATTAGCCTTGATTCCCTGAGTTAACTCCTCACTACTCTTTGTTCAGTCAGTTAACTGAAGACTAGTTGACTAGTTAACTCAACTAGGTGGCAATTCACTCTCGTAACTACCTGAGAGACTAGAATAGGTGGCAGTTCACTCCCGTAACTGCTGGTGTGTGTCCAGATCACTCTAGACCACCACTATGGTGACTTGGTTCACCTCAAGTCGAACTCATTGAGTTATACAGATTATATCATGTGTAAATTATTCATTATTCACAACGGTTAATGAGAATTCTTTCCATTCTTTGTCTCCTTCTTCTTCTTTTTCCAATTCTCTCTGTAAATGTGTGTATCATTGTTTATCTAGATCTATTTTATGTAGGTTCAACACATTTACATGGTATGAGAGCTGACGGACTACTAAGAAAAAGCTACACCAAATTTTTTTGCAGGTACAAAAGATTGAAGATAGCGGAAAAATGGAATTCCAAAAAGAATTCATTCTTACACCTTACAACTATTTTGCATGGAAGGAGAAAATAGCCATACATCTCCGATATAGAGGGTTGTACAGGTTAACCATGAATACAGATACAGAGCCGACATCAACAATAGAAAAATCCAAGTACTTAAATTGCATGGATGAGGCACCCAGAACAATTTGCAGTCTTATTCCTCCCGATCTCCTTTTTCATATATCTTCCTGTAAGAATCCCAATGAAGCCTGGACCATCTTGGAAGGGCTCTTTGGAAAACAGGATGAGATGAGGGGACACATGCTGGAGGTGGAGCTGCTCACATTGGATCCAAAAAGCTTCGAGAATATCCAAGATTTCTTTACAAAACTCAAGGATTTACTGTTGCAACTCAAAGCTTACGGGGTTGATAAATTGAAGGNGAATTCTCTGTATTCGTATCTACATTCCATACTGTCAGATTCGCCTCTGGAGCCACCTGGAAGATGCCTTCTCTTGAGGACTTTATCGAATCCCTGACACAAGAGAAAGCCAAGCTCATCAACACGAATGAAATAAAAGGCCCAAGGGCGCATGCACTCACTATGAATGATGGCAGCCAAAAATATCAGAAATCTAAAGATAAAGATAAGCGGAAATCTCATGCACATGTGAAGAAGGAAGGGTACACAAAACCCTTCACCGATGCCTCCAGATCCAAAGGAGAAAAGGGAAGAAAAGGAGAGAAATGCACATACTCTCACAAAGGATTCCATTTGGAATCTGCATGCATGGAAAGGAAAATAGATCTGATGTCTCAAATACTTCAGCAAAAGAACCTTGGAAATCACATCCCCAAGGGTGCAAAGAAGAAGAAGCCAGAAGATCTGAATTCCAAGAAAGGTAATTCTAGCCATGCTTTGATTGCCATCAACTCCTCTCCCGATGCTTGGATTGTAGATTCAGGAGAATCACATCAAATGGCTGCCTCAGAAGTAGTATATTCTTCTTTGGATGCATGCAAAGTTCCTCCTATTCTGATGGGGGACAACACTTATGTTGAAGTCACCGACAAAGGAAGGATTGAACTCACCAATGGAAGCTTTGAGAATGTGCTGCATGTTCCCAAGCTTTCTGTCAACCTTCTCTCTGTGTATCAAATGAAGAATTCCAGCACCGAAAAGAAATTCGTATTCACACCAAATTCTGTGGACATATATGACATGCAAACCAACTCCAAGGTTGCTACCGGTGAGGTGAATCATCAATCTAGACTGTATACATTTTCTGAATTCATTGAACTTGATTCTGCTTTACTGCTTACTCATGCTGATGAAAGTAGTAGGATATGGCACGAAAGGTTTGGACATTTGAATTTCATATACATGAAACATATTAGCAAGCATAAATTAGTTGATGGTCTACTAGACATCCATTTATCCAAGGGAGTATGTGAGGGATGTGTTCTGGGAAAACACCCTCAAGAGAAATTCGACAAAGGAAAGTCTCAACGAGCTTCTGCACCTTTAGATCTGATCCACAGTGACCTCATGGGTCCTTTTCCACATCCATTAATCAGCAAAGTGAGGTTTTTTCTTATTTTTTTTGATGATTTCTCACGTTTTACATGGATCTACTTTCTCAGGCAAGAATCTGAGGTCTTTGAACAACTCAAAGATTTCAAAGCTTTGGTTGAGACACAGTTCGAAAAGAAGATCAAAGTCCTCCAAACTAATAACGGGGGAGAGTATGTGAATCATGAGATCCATAATATTTTCCATGAGGCAGGGATTCAGTTGCAGCATATAGTTCCCTACCCTTTGTAGCAAAATGGAGTTGCTGAGAGGAAAAACCGATCTCTAAAGGAGATGGAATCTTGCATGTTGCATGCAAATTCACTACCACAGAGACTATGGGCCGAAGCACTTAACTATGCAACATACATCCAAAATATATCTCCCCATAGATCTGTCAAGGACAAGACCCCCTACGAGGCTTGGAGAGGCCTCAAACTGAAAGTGACCCACTTTCGTATTTTTGGTTCACGTACATGGGCCAGGATTCCCTCTAAAAAAAGGAAGGCACTTGATCCACAGAGCACTCAGTGCATTTTTGTTGGATACCCTGACGATGTGAAGGTATATGAGCTTATTGATCTTTCCTTGGACTGGCTTATCATTGAGCGTAGTTTCCAATTCGAGGAAAGTGTCTCGCATGTACCTCAGCAGCCGCATGCAAACACCTTCACTCTTCCACCTGTTCGAGATGATGAGCATGCACATGCCGACTCTTCTTCAAACGAGAGTTATGATATAGAGGACTCAAATGAATCAGATTCAGATTTAGAGTCAATACAATTGGATGTAGAGTCAGAGCATCTAGATGCAGTTATAGAGCCAGAGCAGAGGATCAAGTGGGCACAGACTACTCTTCAGGATGCAGGGGATCTCGTTGGTGATCCAACCGATACTAGGAGGACTCGATCTGATTTTGAGGAACCTCCTGTTGCACTCACTACCACTGAACCATTTCCCTCCAAGCATATTTTCTTGGTCCAATATTCAGATCCATAGTCTTATGGAGAAGCTATTGGAAATCCATTTTAGGAATCCGCCATGCAGGAGGAGTACAAATCCCTCCTTGAGAACCAAACTTGGGATCTGGTTCCCTTTCCTTCTGGGAGGAAACTTGTCAGATGCAGATGGGTCTACAGGACCAAGAGCACAATGGATGGACAGATCAATAGATATAAATCTAGGCTTGTCGCCAAAGGCTTTCAGTAGGTTCATGGTATTGACTATGATGAGACCTTCGCTCCAGTAGCAAATATGGACTCCATTCGATTGGCCCTTGCCATTGCAACAACTAAGGGATGGGAAGTCCATCAGATGGACATGAAGAATGCATTTCTTCATGATGATCTCTCTGAGGATATCTACATGGAACAGCCCCAGGGATTTCTGCAGGACTCATCTTTGGTCTGTCGACTGAAGAAGTCACTCTATGGCCTCAAGCAGGCTCCGAGAGCATGGTATGCCAAGATGGATTCCTACATGTTGTCACAAAACTTTGTACGTTGTAAATCATACCCGAATGTCTACATGCTCAGGATGGCTGATTCACTTCTACTTTTAGTTTTGTATGTCGATGGTTTGCTGATCACCGGTTGCTCGACTTCAGCGATTGCTGCAGCTCAACTTCAGCAATTGCTGCAGTCAAGAGGATTCTTCATGATAGGTTTTTGATGATGGAAATGGGTCCACTACACTTCTTCCTTGGAATTGAGATCAGTCAGGATGCATCAGGCATCAAACTATCTCAAGCCAAGTATGCACGAGATCTCCTTGAGAGATTTCACATGACATACTACAAGTCTGCTCCGACTCCCTTCTTATCAGGAGTCAAACTTGAGGATGGCGGGGAGACTCCACTAGTTGAAAATGTAACGACCCTTGATTATTAAGTATAATTAATTTAATAATATAATCCTAAAAGATTAGCTAAACTGTATTTATGTCTTAAAATAACATTTATAATTGATTATTATTAAATAGTTGTTCATGATGGTTAATGATTGATTTAATTATTAAATAAATTCATTAATTAATAAAGTATTAAATTAATGGTGAATAATAAAATATACTACTAATTTAAGTTACGTTCTCGAAAATGGAAACATATTAATGAATGGATAAGATATTTAATAATGGGATAAGGTATTTAATAATGGGATAAGGTATTTAATAATGGGATAAGATATTAGGTGGGGGAGTAAATGAAGGGAAGGCGGTGAAGGAGGAATAAGGGAGGGAAAGGAGTTTGGAGGGGGGATCATTCGACGGGGAGTGGAGAAGGATTTTGGGAGAGCTCGGAGTATTGGACAGAGGGAGGAATTTTGTGAGTGGCATTGACAAAGTGGACCAGAGTTGCTGGAGGTTTTGGGCTCGGAGGGCTAGGATATCCGTTGATATCCTAGGGCTAGGAGCTAACTAGTCGACAGGGAGGTCGGTTTTGGGTGGTGTCCTAAAGAAGCAGGAAGGAGCAAGCTGTGGATAACAACATCAGGTTCAACAAGCTGCGGATAATAGCATCAGAGTTAAGGTATTTAATTCCAATTTATCCATTGTTTAATTAGATTTATTATCTATTGATAAATTTTATATGCGTAAGTGTTAAGTAAATTTGGAATTATTCTTCTTTATACAGCTTGTAGAAATTACAGTACATTTGGTAGAAATTTTTAAATGTTAATTTAAAACCGGTCTTTACAGAAAACACACTGTACAAATAGCTAGTGAGGAGCTTGTTGTATCTCACACACTCCATACCAGACCTCTCATATGTAGTTGGACCAATTTCCAAGTTCATGCAGGAGCCGCATGAGCTACATTGGAAAACTGCAAAGCGTATCCTTCGATACGTACAGGGCACCATCACCTTTGGGATTCATTATGCAGCAGACTCTACATTAAATCTCATTGGGTTTACTGATTCTAACTGAGCTGGCGATAGCATTGATCGCAATTCCACATCTGGTTACTCACTCAGTCTTGGTTTCGGGCCTATCTATTAGTCGAGCAAGAAGCAAGCTGCCATTTCTCTATTTTCAGCCGAGGCAGAGTACAGAGGGGTAGTTAACATAACCATTTAGGCTATGTGGCTACAACATTTTCTCACTGAGTTGGGCATTAAGTTTCATTGGCCGATCATCATCTGGTGTGACAACCAGAGCACTTTGAAGTTCTGCAGAGATCCAGTTCAGAGGAAAAGAATGAAGAACATCGAGATCCACATGCACTACATCC
The DNA here is from genome assembly GCA_032191745.1 of Picea mariana. Lineage (NCBI taxonomy): Eukaryota > Viridiplantae > Streptophyta > Pinopsida > Pinales > Pinaceae > Picea > Picea mariana. The sequence continues at coordinate 75,871 of JASDQU010373200.1, forward strand.
GGGACTTAGTACATGAGGGGATCATCAACTTACAATTCTGTCCTTCAGCAGAACAGATGACAGACATTTTCACCAAGACTTTCACTGAGAAAAAATTCCATTCTCTGCGAGGTCGTCTTGGAGTGAAGGACACAGTTTCCTAGCAACTGTAGTTCTTCTTTTTTACATACATTGTACCTTGAGGGGGGTTTTTTTCCACGAAGTTTTCCCTCTTTCCTCACTTTATTTTCAGTGTATCTTTTGTACTTGGGTACCTAACATGGCCTCGTTGTCGGGACCCAATCTTTATTTTCACCATAGTCATGTTCAAGGAGGGTGTTGGAGTTACTTCACACACACATAGGATTTATTTTTCCTAAGGTTTTTATTTTTTTATTCGTCATAATTAGTCATTATCCAGTCTCCTATATTTTAGGAGAGAATATTCCACCTGGAGAATATTCTCTTTCAGTTCACACT
>JASDQU010373201.1:46329-57467 GCA_032191745.1 Picea mariana
CTTGGATGAGGAGGGGCAGTTGATACTAATACTGGAGGAAGTGTTAGAAGTCAGGGAGAAAATACTAAGGAAGAGGAGCATTAGGGAATACTTGATCAAATAGAAGAACTTACCTATAGAAGATGCTATTTGGGAAAATGAACATGTTCTTCAAGAGGCAGAGTCATAATTGTTTGTGGGCAAACAATTTCTAGTAGGGCAGACTGTAATGTCCCCCACCTCTTGATAAAGAGGTTGTGAGAGACTTAGTAGTCTAGTTGTCCCCACTAGACTATAGTCTCATGAGTTATGGGGACCAAGAAACCCAAAGTACTTACCTAAGCACAATGTTATAATTTTAAGTTGACTTTGGGGAGAAAAGGTAAAGCAAATGAAGTAAAAGACCACATGAGGAAAAGTAAGGAGTTAACCCTAGGAGGTGGTCAACTAACTCAACAAAGAAATAGATCAAGGGTATAAAAGGAACAGGAGGGCACATCTCTCATTCATTCTGGATATTATTACTTTTACATCTTGGGCTCTTTATCACAAAGACATTTTGAGGGTTTTGGGATAACAAACCCTAGAGATCAGCTCGGTGGTGAAAGATCCCACCTATCCTGATCCAAACTTGGTCACGAAGGTGCAATATTCCTCCCCCACCATTCTGCAACAAGTACAGGTCACTCAATCAGTAAAGAAACATGTATTGCGTGGCTTCAGGGGGTTTCCACCAGGAGGGTGCACCATCCGAAGAAGAACTACTCAATCTGGAAAGAGGTGGAGGTTTTGGGGCATAAGGCCTACAAGGTTTTCATTGTAGGGCCTAGGGCGCCCTTTCTAGCCTATTGTGGGAGAGGTTTCTTTGTTATTTGTTTTATTTGGAGCTTGGCTCGAGTTGGAGAGAAGGAGGGCGCACTCTAGAAAGAGGACCCATCCATTAAAGGGACCAGATCTTCTCCAATCATATTGAAACTTTGCCAGGGGGTTTGTCTTGCCCCAATCTACGTTTTTTAGCAATTTTGGTGGTATTTGGAGGCCTTTAGGAGGGAGGCCAAAATATTAGATAGCGACAACCAACCAAGAGGGTGCAACTCAGCCAGGAGGATCAGATCTATCTATTGAAGGGAAAGAAACTAATCTTGTCCCTTTCTCCAGTTTATTGTGGTGCCTTTGGAGGTTATTCTCTTCAGTTTTGGAGCTTATTGGAGCTGTCCTTATTCCAACTTGTTTATTCTTCTTGTATTATTACAGCTCTGTTGATCTATTGTATTAGGATCACTCTATTATCTAAATAAAGGTCAGATATGAAGTTGTTGGTTCCATATCGGTCTTCATTGCTTGTATCTTGTCATTTTCTTGTGTTACATGCTTAGATCTATATCTCCATGCTATAATCTCTAAAGAATAAACCCTCAATGCGCAACTTGATGAGATAAACCTGCAAAAAACATTGAAACAATAAACAAACAATAAACAATCCTTTGTTCCGGGCAAATAATCAGCTAGGGAACACTATAACTTCACTTCCATCTCTATCCATATCCATCTCATTCCCCCTAGGGTCACCAAGATTGCCTCCCTAGAGTGACCTAGTCACCATTGAAGTGTGGGACCTATATCGAGGTGACTTTCAATGGACCAAGAGAATAACAACCCTAACTCATCTTCACACTCTTTTCATTGTCAGATCTTTTGCTCTGAATCTTGACTAGAAGACTAACAATCTGGTTGATCTTATTCCCGTCAAATAGCTGGTGCATGTTGTCGACCTTTAAGTTGTTTTCATATTGATTGCAGATATCCTTGTAGGTTGCACATTGCATGACAAAATATCACTCCATCTCCACCACACCCTTATTGCAGAATATGCAAGTTCTTTCCTCCCAAACTTCCTTGGGTACCCTCCACCTACTGGTCTCACATTTAAGGTGATGTGAACCCGTCCTCAGTTGTGCAACTAACAATCTTGCTTTTCCTTTAATAGTTTCCCCTAAATAKGCTTTCTCGCTATGATCACAATTTGGATTAAACTCCTTAATGTAGTATGCTTTTTTATGCCCACTGTGATTGGTCCACATGGAAGTCCTAAATTTTTCATTCACGAACTTTTTTATTTCTTCCTTGGTGTTAGGACATTCATGCAACTTGATATTCCACTTACTCAACCACTTTTTATTTTGCTTCATCCAATTCTTCTTCCTACGTTCTAACTCTTCCTCCATAGCTAATTTGGGCCAACGCTGGTTATCCATGTTTTCCACCTTCTTTAAATATCTTATTAATTCTATTATCGTTGTCGCCTCCAACGAAAAATTACATGTTTTAGCTAAAATAATTTCATTCGAGACTGTGGCTTTAACTTTGAGATTGCTAGTAATTAATTGCTTCTGAATTCTTTCTAGTTGTCTCCACCTGCAAGTTGACATGTTGCTTCCCCATATTTCACAACCATAGAGAACAACCGACATAACCAATTATCCAAAGAGGGCTTTTTTGGTTTTCCAATCCCAAAGTTTCGCTTTTCTGCACCTGTTTTGGAGTAAGTATGAGGCTCTCCACCCTCCCTATATCCTTTTCTCCCTACAAGTCTTCCAACTGAGCTTATAGAGGAAGTCAAGCCCAAGATATTTGTATTCTTTCACTATCTCCAATGCACTGCCTTCGAAAAGAAAGGTGATTAGTGTGACTTTTCTATTTAAAGAAAAGATCATGATTTTGGTCTTGGTAATGTTTACTTGCATCCCTACCTCCTGAAAAAAGTGCTCTAAGGCCTTTAGATGTTCTCTTAATCCATGTGCTATTTTTGAAATTAGAATAAGATCATCCGCATATAAAAGTAGCTTCACCACATACACTGCTAGATGGCCACCCTCTCCATCTGTCATGCTCAACCAGGCTCCCAACTTATCAATGTATAAACCAAACAAAGTGGGAGATAGAGGACATCCTTATTTAACATTAATATTGCTACCAAAACATTCAGACATTCCTTCACTTGTTTCGATTTTTGCTCTAAGCTTCTCATAAATTCTGTGAACTGCTGCTCTATATCCATCTGGGATACACAATTCTTCCATTCTATTCCATAGTTTGTCTCTAGGCATTGTGTTGAAGGCTTTCTTAAAGTTCACAAACAACAATAGGTTGTCTCACCTTGTTTGTCCCAAATTTTCTCTATCAAATGTCTAAGGTTGAGACAATGATCAATGGTAGAATTCCTAGGTCTAAAACCCGCCTGCCCTTTTTCCCCTTTTCCCTCATCTTCTGCCCAACTGTTGATTCTTCGCTCTATCATGCTCCCAAAAATCTTGCCCATGAGGGGGTTGACCATAATAATGCGGTAATTGGAAGGGTTATTGATATCTCCATTCTTAAAGAGAGGAATGACCACACTGGTGGTCCATTCTTCTGGAAAGGCATCCTGGATGACCCCATTGAAAATTCCTTTTATGTGAGGTGCAAGGAGCTCAACCCCCCACTTTAAAAATTCAGCTTGAAGCCCGTCTATGTCCTCCGCTTTTCCGCTTGCTAACTTCTTTATTCCTTGCTTGATATCATCCACTGTGAATAGTTCCACTGATGTTTTCACTATGGGAGGAGTATCTTTCTCATGTACCCGCTCATAAAGGAGCCTCACATATTCTAACCATTGGACATCTGTAATATTGTTTTCAGTCTACTTTCTCCTTTGTTGTGGTTCTCTCCCAAATCCTTTGGGGTTGTGTTTTCCAAGAGAGATTAACTCCTCTCTTCTTGCATTTACATACTTTTCTTTTTTTGAGTGTACTAATCTTTCGTATTTCTTCTTGTATTCTTTGCCCAAATTTCTCTTTTTTAGAGATCTCTTGGCTGCCTTGCATTCTTTATCATACCATGGATTTGTCGGAAAGGTACTTGTAGCCCTTTTCTTGGGATGAGACCTTTTACATGCACTTAAGGCGTTGTGGATTATTGGGATCATCAAACTACTATGAACATGACCACTCGTCTCATTGGTTGTCATATATGCTTTGTTGTACTTTATAACCTGAAACTGTTGCTTAAGAGCATCACTAAACCTTTCCCTATTTTCCTGATTTATGAGGATTTTTCCTTGGGAAAGATTTTTCTTTTGTATGCCAAGGATTTGATTATTGTGTGGACTAGCAAGAAAGTATAGCTTAACCAATAGGGGGGCATGATCATATTTCATTCAATAGGACAATCCCCTATATCAAACTTCAACACTCTAGAAGTAAAGCTTTGAGAGCAGATTAAGTAATCTACCGCACTTTGACCATTGTAAGTTTTGCATGTGATAACCCCCGAGGCTGGCCACCCTCTTATTCCATTGGAAACAACCATGCCAAACAAACTACAAAGCCCCAGTAATTCTGCCCCAAAGTGTGTCACGCCCCCATTTCCATCTTGTGAAAYTCTTKCCCATGATTGATCTTTACTCCCTTCCAACCATAAAGGATTGTTTTCCCCTCTTTCTTCGTTGCTCAACTGGAGAGATTGGTTGTTAGTTGTCCTTGCATTAAAATCACCCATTAACATAAATTCTCCCAAGTGGATGAAAAGAGAGATGTCTCTTTTCAATGAGGCATATGGGTCTTCGTTGTCTAAATTGCTTCTTTTTATAGATCTTCGAGTTTTTTGGGGAAAATAGCAAGCAACCAACCTGAAATTAACCTCCTTCTCAGTTATTTGCAGCTAGATTTATTGTTTGTTTGGGTCTTCTTTTACCACTTTTACAACACCACACCATTTTTCATTTATTAGCATTGTAACCCCCCCATGTCCTTTGCCTATCTCATCTCCTTTGTTCCAAACTAAAGTTTTCTTGTACCCCTCGAAATCTGGAACCTTGCAACCATCATGCTCATGTGTTTCTACAAGAATAATAATATATTTCCCTTATGCTATGCTCCCCAACCCCGTACGTCTTCTCCATGGATAACCTTTGCAATTCCAACTTACTACCTGTAAATAGTCTCGTGGGGCCCCACTTTCGTATTTCTTATTTGAGAAACGATCACTGATTTGAGCCTTCTCATTTTTCAACCATGCCCATTTTCCCTCATTTCTTGTTGTTTTCACTTTTTCCCACTCCTTTCTTTGTTGTTCTTGTTGAGCCAAAGTCAAATCCTCATCTAGGTAGATGCGTGTGCCTCTAAGCAATCCTCTATTTCTAAGGATCATATTCTTATCCTCTACATTCCTTAAGATAGCTCTTACATGTCAATATCTTCCTCCCTCTATCTTTTGTCCAATCCTGCTTTCCTGGTGAATACACCTTGTCCACTTCAACTTATCTTTAAGGAAGTCTTTTGCTAGAATGTTCGTCCTCTCATTTTCACCAAAGTCCCTTAGTCCTTTCATAATGATATTTGCAGCCTTGCCTCACTTATCCTATTCTTCCTTTATTTGTATTTTTATTTGCTTCTGAATGATTTCTTTTTGTTTGTTTGATGACCCACTTACAACTTGTGACCATGATTTAGCCTCTTCTATTTGATCTTTTAATTAATTTTCTTTAGCTTCCAAGTCGGCTAACGCTAATTGAATCTCCTATCTTTGTGTTGTGTTCTCTTCTTTCACCATTTCTAATTTCTCAACTCTAGTTATCCTCATCCGTTCTAATTCCTGTTTCAAGAAATCACTTCTTGCTGTCCTATTTCCATTTTAACCTGCATGCTTGAGATTTGTTCCTTGAGAGCTTTATTTTCTCCCTTTAATTTGCTCTTGAACTCAAAAATTTTGTTTACTTTGTTGCCTTCATACCATCTTTTCTCTTCTAAAATTTCGAGTCTCCTTTTCATGCTCATGAGTTCTTTCACATATAGCTTAGATGACCACATTAATGGTGTTGATGTGGGACTATATGGGTCTTTGTTGTCATGGTTAACTGCTTTTTTGTCTTCTTTGTTTGCTTTGAGAATCTCTACTCTGTTCAAGTTTGGTTCAAGATCCTTAATTTCTATTTCCTCCATATTGGCTCGAGAAGCCTTACTGGATAAACTGTTCACTTTCGGCAAAATTAGTGCGAATTTTTTCTTATGTGGTTGCCTTAGCATTCAAGTTTGCTTGCGCTTTAGAATYCCCTTATATTGCTTTGTGTTTACAAAAACCAATCTTTCCTCTATATTTCCTGCATCCTTCTGAAAGAAATCTGCCATAAAAGAACCCCATGCTCTTGTTAAATCCTCCACTATCACTGCAAGATGGGAAAATGAAGATCYTCTAGTAAATTGAGATCGTAAGCCCCCATTGTACCCTACCCTTTCCACAATAATCGAGTAGTTTGCAGATTTGTTTCTTGTGGTGTCAAGCATTGGTATTTGTGCCTCCTGTACGCTGGACCCCTGGCTCACCAAGGCTAAACTTTCTTTTGGTTCCTCCATACTAACCCCCATAATTGTTTTGATGTGTTTTTTGCTAGTTCTGTTTTTGTTTTTCCCACATTTGATTTGTGCCATTTTAAAGGAAATAAACAAAGCTTAAACAGGGAGACATAAGGAGAGGAAAGAAAGAACCCTTGCCACACCTGTTCTTGTTGAGTAGCAATTTGACTTTTGCTTATAGAGACACTAGGTACCCCTCCTGACTGGGTCCCTCTGTAACCTTCCTCTTGGACAGGGAACTCTCTCGAATGCCTAAAATCTTGAATCTCGAATCCAAAGACCGAAACCCTCACAGAAACTGGCCCCCTCCCAAGTCCCCCTATCGCTCTCACCAACTCTGTTACCGTCAGTCGATCGGGCCCCTCTGTCGCTACCTCGAGTCCTTCAGTCCCTCAGTCCACGAGTGATCCCTGTCTGCATTTGTCCGCGAGTGATCTCCTGTCCACCTCTATCTGCGAGTGATCTCCTCCGTCCGTCCGTGATTGATCTCCTTCCCTCAAATGCTTAATAATTGAGAGATTGTTGTGGTCGATGTGAACAATCATTACCAACCACCTATGGTCGAAGCACACTGCATAGTGCACGGCATGTTAAACCATGAATAAAATAAGTTTGATATTGGAAGACCCCAAAAAAGCTCAAAGCAACCTATTTTGTAACTAAACTTTTAATGTTGATCTATCTAGTTTATATTATAGTGTTTCACGTGGGTTAAAAAGCCACGTTGACAACCAATTCTTTGCTATGCTGTCCTAATAATTATGAACATTTTTATAATCGCATGCGTGGAATAATGTATGTTTTGTCGAATGATGGAAATTTTGTCCTTTAGGGCAATTGTAGCATGTTATAAGCTAGTCGGACGATATGGGTCTCTTTTCAACTAAAGTTATATAGATAAATTCCTTCACAAGAACACCGTGTTGTACTTTATGATATGTAAACAACTTTGTTTTTATATAAATATTCAACTTGCAATTTATTAATACAATATTTTATATAATATAAGGATTCCACTTGCATCATATTAATACAAAATACGAGGATTCCACTTGCATTGTATTAATACAAAATATTGTGCGCGTACATGTCTCCTTTAAAGTTATTCTTTCATATTATTAAATGATAGTATCAAATTTAATTGAATTCTTTGAGTAAATAAAGTGGCAATGGAGATTTTATAGTGATATAAACATTTTAAGTTATTTTTAATATTATATTTGATTTTAAGTTATTATTATTGTTTGTGGCAACGAGCAGCAGCCATGAATTTCCTCCACAATAATAAACCATCCTGTCCAAGGGCCGAAGAGATTCGAACCCATGGCGAGAGCAAGAAAAGTCATAATGCAAGGGCTTCAAGGTAGTAAAAGGTATACGGACACATTTTAAGTTATTTTTAATATTATATTTGATTTTAAGTTATTTGTAATATTATATTTGATTGTAATGTTTGTATTCATATTTTTAATAGATAAATTTAAAAAAAATTATCTATAAATTTAAATGATGTGTGTTACAACTTGAGTGAGTCTAATGGTTAAGAGCATGTGTTTCTTTCTTGGTAGTTAAGGGTTCAAATTAGAGGGGGTTGGGTATGTATATTTCAATAGACTTTAGCAACACACAGGGGGTGGTTGTGACATTAAAAATATATTATTATTATTAAATTTGTTAATGTAAACTAGTACATTTTATCCACGGAAATTTGAATCACTCTAATCACACCGATGTGTGTTACATTTATTTATGGTATTTATACTAAATTTGTTAACTTAAATTAGTGCATTTTATTCAAGGAGGTTCCATTCATACACACGATGTATGTTACATTTATTTATAGCATTTATATTAAATTTGTAAATTAAAATTAGTGCTTTTTATAGAGGGAGGTTCCAATAAAAATATTAATACAAAATATTTTTATTCAAACCTCCGTTTATAAAATGCACTAATTTACACAATAAAATAGGGAGCCAACAAGATACATAATAAATTTGCGAAGCTTGTAAAATTTGTGAAATAATTGTCAGTTTCTTGCAAAGGGAAGATCCTTATATTTCCATATAAGAAGTTTTCATCGAAGCTTTTGTAGGCACCACTACCACATATCCACGACTAAAAAGCCTGTACCAAACGAGATCCCTAAGTATCAAACAATCACCCCAGGCTTGATGAAAGTCCATATAGAGAGGATCCAAGTTGGGCGGTCATCAATCTCGACCAACCAATAGTCATTTTTTTGCTCCTAACAATTGCCCAAGAAACGCTACAAAAGAGATCCAAACAACCCCTAGTAACCTTTGTTATCACTTAAATTTCATCTGCAAATGGTTACATGAATCCAACATCTCCAGACACCTATTAGTTCACCCACAGCTTCAAAAAAACATTTCCAAAAGGTCCAAAACTATACATCCAGTTATAAAATCAAGATGCGCTATGACTATACAGGGCGAGCGCGCACATGCGCCATCAAGAAACATAGGAAAAACGCACATGCGCACGATGCACGGTTGTGGACGCCAAAAGCCACGTGCACCTGAGAGCAACACATTTATGATGTTGGTCAGCCTCCCACCCACTTCTGGTTCAGCTTCCAAGTCGATTTGACATCCAAATCTCAGCTGGATCCAGCTGGGTGGTTGGTCAAAGACCTAAAGGTGCCCTAAACAACCCCTTTTCACACTAAAAGCTGGTTGCACAATACCTCAAAGTGGTGCTATAAAACAAGGCCATGGGTGCACTACATCTTCAAAGAATTCATTTGCAAGGTTATGCTGCTGCTATTCTTGGGGAAACCTCTTTTCTCATCAAAGGCATACTAGGACCATTCCATTTGAGCAATCCACATCACCCTTTGAGTGGGTTAGCTTGGGATTGTTTCACCATTTCTTTCAGGTTTTCAAGTTGTAAGAATAGCTCAATATTGGGGGTCCAAGAGCCCTCCCTTGGAGGAAGAAGGGACCCAAAGTCCCCTTTCTCTTTGGTGTTTTCTTTTCACTAATACAATCATTTCCATTGGTGACATGAGTCTTGTTTGTTTCTTGTTCTTATGTCCTTATGCACAATAGTTTAATTGTTTTTTCCTTTCCTAGTTTAATTCTTAACTTAGTCTTTTATGTTTATTCTTCTAAGCCTTTCCTTTACTGCTGTCTTTCTTAGCTAACCCAACTAAGCTTGTAAGCACCTTTGTTTTGCTCATTTAGGTGACGAAAGAGGCACAACAGATTGACGACTCCACTGGGGAAAGGTATCAATTTCCTACCCCACTTGGGTTATTTTAGCTCTTCTTTTTACTTATATAACCTGCAGGTACCATAACCGGCCCAAGCCGACCTACAAAACATCAAATTCAAAGCTGAGTTGAGAGAATTCAATCCAGAATTTTCTTCACGGCCGTGTGATAGTTGTGCACGTGTTTAATGGCCCACAGTTATGCATCATGCGCACGTGCGCCAAAATCACTGCATTACTTAGCGCCTTCTGCGCACCTGCACTCAAAAATCTTTTTCAGTTCGCACATTGGTGCTTAGAGCGCCTCTGTCTAGTCTGAAACCCGCACACCTGTGCAAAAAAACACACATTGTAAGCTTTTTTATGATCTGTTGAAGGCCCATAGCCTTCTTAAAGATGATTCCATGCATGTTGTAATCTACACCACACTTACATTCCCTCTCATATAAAGGGATTAATCAAAAACACATAGGCACTTAGAGGTTAAAAATCATTATTTTTCCTCTTTTTGCTTTTTTATTTCGCCACATGGATGGCTTGCTTTGACTAAAAGTTGGAATCATTCTACATCACATATAAAACTTGCATTGGGACTAGAAATTGGATATCAAACGTTGAGTATGCTCTTCTCTCGCGCTCCAAAGCGATCTTGAGAATCAGAAAGAGGTTGAAAGACAATTTCATCTCCCTTAAAAAGATAAAATCTTTAGGAGAGGACAATAGCCCCCTCGGGACTCCTCTTAGTTTATTTTTCAAAACACATCTCAAGATTGTAACGGGCCCATACATGCCCACATGCTACAAAGATAGGATAGTGTTGAAATTTACTTTCTTAAATTAAATCACTAGGGAAGTTTAAAAGTTTTGTAACGGGCCCATACATGCCCACGTGATCACAATCTAGGACAGTTTCAAAGCTTTCTTAGATTAAATCACATTAGGGAGTTAAAGGAATAGTAAAGGAACCACATGTCCACATGCTAGCTTCCTAGGGACTTTTGAATTCCGCAAGGTTGTACCAATGACATTTAGTTAAATAGGTAATCAAAGACTTGTAAGGACCAAGCGAAGTCCACATGCAGCAATGTGACACCTAATTCATTAAAAAATTGGCACACTTTCACTCATTCACACACAAAAGTCACTTCTCACTCACATAGTTTTCATCTCGAAACATGGAGGTTGAAGTAGGTTTTCTCCAAAGGGATTTCGAAACACCCCACCCTTTTCTCGACGAAACTATCCACTCCCACTTAATTTCAACGAGATTGGCTCACACCCCCAATCTCTCAAACAACCACATCTAAAAATTTTCTAAAAAAATCACTAAATTTTCCTCCACAGGAGATGCCAAAAGAAATCTTTTAGTCTAAGTAGGATATTTGGGATAGGCATCCAAATAACTCCCCGTTATTTGGTTCTCACATTTTCAAAACAATAGAAGTTGTCAAATAGGGAACTTTAAATCCTCCAAGTCAAGTGTTCCTAACACCATAAGGCAGGGAGATACCCGTGAAGGGTTAAAGTCCGAGG
>JASDQU010373202.1:0-23327 GCA_032191745.1 Picea mariana
GCTGGTAGATATTTCCTTCGGAACCTCTCCTCGAAAAGTTCCCAAGATACTGTGTCTAGGCTAAGGTGCAGTTTTCTTTCCAAGTTGCCCCACCAGTTCAAGGCGTTGTCTCTTAACTGAAAAATTGTGATCTTTGCCTTTGAGTTGGATGCATAGTCCCTTAAGGAAAAACACCTTATCATGCCTTCCAACCATGCTTCCGTGCGTTCACTGGCGCGACCCCCGGCAAACTCCGGAAGTTTGATCTTCTGCAATTCTCGCGTGATGTCTTCGGATGGAGGTCCTCCCCCTGAATCCCTTGATGCTTTTGGATTACCCATTCCAGACGGTGGGAGTTCCACTTCAGTCCCTGCCGGTTGTCGCCCCTTTAAAGTCTCATTAATGGCTTCCAACGAGTGCAGTATGAGAGCTAGTTCGGGCGATGGCGATGGTGGAGCTGGTGGTGTTGGCGGTGCTTGCGACGACGCTCCCCTTCCTTGACTCCATCGAGTCCTGACCATCCTGTATGCTTTAACCTGCATCAACCAGAGTTTTCAGGGTGAGTTCCAGGACGTTTCAAATTGGTGCTACTTAAACTAGAAATAGGGTTAGGCGTAAGTTTTCTTTACTTGTCTATAAAAAGACATTACTCCTTTAGGGGATTGGCTAGGTTAGGGTTATGATTAAGCGTCTAAGCTTGATTTCTTCGTCCCTATGAAAAAAAAATATTGGTTCCCTTGCCCTGTAGCTACGCTAGCCTTGCGTCATACTCGCCAATTCCTATTCTTACTCTCCTAGTGCATATGCCGCCTCCTCCCCGCCTGTCCTAGTTTAAGTCCTTTTAACTTTTTTCTTACAGCTAAATATCCTCCGATGCTTGACTCGGGAGATTTTCCTTGGTGCGTAGTGTTGGCGTTGTCGATTGCTACATTGATATTTAGCATTGACTTTGACTGGTGGAATGGAGTGGAGGGACTTGGCGCTCGGCTCGACGAATTGTGTGTACGGTCTCGTGAGCCTGACGCTTGGACAATCGGAGTTTATACTTGGGATACAAAGATCAGCGGCGCCAAATAATCCTTTACCTTGATTTTCAGTGCATTCACTAATTATGATTCAACTCGGTTAGCTAGCTCCGGATCACTAGGTTAGGTAATAAGCCAGTTAGTCTTAATATTTATACTGTATCTTCCTAATAATAATACTACTTTAACTCCTACAGTGTTACCATTAATCTAAATAAGTATAAGAATTTATTTGTAAAGACTTATGAGGGCGCGTTGGTGTTAGTGTTCTTCTTAAGGCGCTTCGCTTGGTGGGGTCGTGGGTTCAAAACCCTTTAATTAAGTGAAATAAAAAAAATAAAAAAAAATTGTTTTACTCATTTAAAAAGACAAAATACCTAATTAAATTGGTTAAATTAGCATGTGTAAATACCTAATTAAATTAAATTAATTAAAATTTTAAACTAATTTAAAACAATTTAACTTAAGAATTTAAAATTAAATAAATAATTCTGAAACTTTATTTTAAAATAATTATAATTAAAAAAAAAAATTTAAAACAATTAATGTAAAACAATTAAAATTTAATATATATATATATATATATATATATATATAATTACTCGTGAAATACTATATATATATATATAAGAAATCGGCATCGTGGGTCCTCACATGAGGCCCACGTGCCTCCTCCCCCAGGTGCTCATCCCTTTTGAGACTCCTCTTCGTGGTTGCACTCGTAATTATGTATGGCAGGTGCACTCCCTTGTCTGGTTCTCCCAGATCATTGTAGAAATCGTAGTCATACACTCTATCCCACTCTTTCCCCTCAATCTCTACCATTCCATCGTATTCGCCTCTTAGGTTTATTAGCTCCTGATTCGTACTTGTACGAGTTTTCTTCTACTAGGATCGGTCATTTGTAGCCCATTCTTTCCTAGACGGAGTAAATGGGTGGTTGTCTCTGCAGGTGATCGCACAATCCCTGTTCATTTTATTTCGCTATATGAGAATTCATCCAATTTTATCTCCCAATTCAAGGGTTTAGTGCTATTTTTTGTGCGGGATCCAGCAAATTTTTTCGATTCATGTCTTGCTTCGGCATGGGTTCAGCTTTATGTTTTTAGTGGAATTCATGTTATGGTTAAAAAAAAATCTAGCGAAGGGCGGGGGCTCTCCTGCTCAATTTAGTGGATTTTATATAAACGAACGCTAGCACATTAGTAGAAGTAAAATAGCGTCGTGTATCTCTGATAGATCTTGATTGTTAGGGTTGGATCAGACAGATTAGTCTGACGGGTTGTTAAATAAATATATTTCTGATTTACTTATTTTCGCCCAATTGGTCAAGAATAGATATTAATATCTATTCTCATATGTTTGGAGACATCCAGGGCATTAAGAGACTGTGTTTTGATTTGTAATTTGTTGAATCTTGAATTGAATTTAGATACTGGATTGAATATTTACGGTATATTCATATTTATAAACATATGTCAGTTAAACACCGTAAAATTAGTGTATATATGTACACACGCACACAATGGATATGACTCAGGATCTGTCATGGCTGTATCAGATACAGATCCTGGAAATTTGTCCAAGGGACATGTGGAGATACCCTCAAAATTTAGGGAACTCACAGGGGATATCAGAGTGCCTGGCATAGGGGCTCATCCCAAATATTAAATATATGAAAAAATAAAAATATTCAATTGATAAAATATAAAAAAAAAAATAACAGATCACCATTGTATTAAGTAATCAATCACCATGTCATGATCATTGATAGAATTCTTTATCAAAAGTCTTTTCAAGTGTCTGATAGAGTTATTCATTGGAATCCTTTTCATTTCGTGAGTGAAAATGTTTTAACTTTTATGTATTGTCTAAGACAAAGTAGATGGTTAGTATGAAAGCGTAGTCATTCTTTGGACGGGTGAACTTTACTTTATTCGAAGTATTCATATGGTTAGTATGAATGCGTAGTCATTCTTTTGAGTGCTGAACTTTATTTTATTTGAAGTATTCAGATTCCTTTTATAGACTATTCTACCATAGGATGTATTGTGCTACATTTCGTCTTTTAGCTATTGCAGTTTGTGTCTGATGGATGCACTTATGCGTTATGTGGTTGGAAATTCTATTTCAGTATAAGCACATTCAGGACATATTCATTCATTCAAAAATCTATTACAGGATTAACTATTTATGTGTCAAAATTCTCTTGGATTTGCACTATGTAGGAACTGTAGTCAGCGTAATGCCAAAGAAAATAATCATATGTCATTATTAAATACTAAACAGCCTTGCTATTGTTATATGGAAGATATATTGTGTGCAAAGCTGCCTGTCAAGATCTACTCAAGAAAGAGTCAGACATGCATCCAGAAATCATTAACGTCACATCTACTAGTGTCAGATATAAGATATCTATTATAGCTTCTTACAGGAATCTGTTGCATCTTGCATGCCACAAGTTTCTGATAGCAATCATCCTTCTGATTTAGAATTATAAAAAAAAATTGGACATTTATCTATGGGAAACGATATGTCTGTATGATTCCAAAGAGGTGAAACAATATTGAATAGGAAGAAGTCATTTTATGAGTGTTAGTGATCTTGTCCATGTATATATGAAACCGTGACCATAACACCTTGGCAGCCTGACATCTCCAGAAATCATGTTCCACTGTTTCATCCTTGCCACAGAACACAAACAGCATCTGTCACACCAATTTTACGAAGCCTACGCTTGAAAACCAACCCTTGCTGGATTCTGCTGGCTAAGCACATTCAAAGTACAAAGGTCCTTTTCAGTTGGGTGACATAATTTGAGGCTTAATAGGGTGTAGGAAACTTGGCAGGTTGTGTCTGCTTCGCAGTTTAAGGGCCCAGAATGCTTGGGATCTGTTGGCGTACCTTGTTGTTGTATGAATAGATTTTCTAAGAGGCAATTTAAATTTGAATGTTTTATTATTTCTTTTCTTTTGTTTTTAAAGTAGCAGGCCACACTTTTTTGGAAGGGAGCACCCAGGAGTACTGTAACAACCCTTGTTGGTAGGTAGGTAGGTACGCAGGTAGGCCCTTGGTTCCAGATTTTGAACCAGGGCTCTGATACCATGTGTAGTAGCCGTAAAAAAAATATACAAAATTTAATTCTAATTTAGCATATATTTCTTTCTTATACTAAAATAATTGAATCACCAACATTTGAGCATATGATATTCGACAAGAAAATTAAAATTGCCTATCCCTGATGCTAATTCCCCCGTCGATCTGGTTGTTCGTTGCTGAACTGTGTCAAACACTACCCAAAACCAAGTTTCCACCCTGCCAACTAGGACAACTTCCTAGCTCTAAGATACCATATGGATATCTTGGCCCCCGTGCCCAAAACCTCCAGCAAACCGGTGCCCCCTGTACTAATCCTTCCCGACTACAAAACTCAAAATCTCCTATGTGAAAATCAAAGAGAACCCTCCCCCAAAATAAAAATTCCCACCCCACCCGGCGTAGAATGATGATCATCTTCCCAAAAGAATGCCTTCCACCGTAAGGCTCTCCCCATCATATTCCCCCTTCACCGACTCCTGCTCCTTCATTATTTTCCTTATCCATTTATTTATTATCTTATCCTTTCGTATTTATTATCTTATCTTATATTTAATGTCCTATCCCTTCTCGAATACGTAAGTCTTTAACAAATTAAACTTATTAACCCGTTTAATTCTTTACTTAATTAATTAATGAGTCAATTAATAATTAATTAGTCCTTGACAGACATGAACAAGTAATTAATAATAATTAATTAGTTAATATTATTTAAGAAATAATTATTGTTTAGCTAACCTTTAGGACAGTTAGATTATTAAATTAATTATAATTAATAATCCTATACATCTATTTAAGCAGGGTCGTTACATAGACAACAATAGACATGCATATAATGAACACATAAGCATGAAGGTAATAGGCCAATTTATATATTAATGGAAAGAAAAAAATAGTGAAGCACTTACAATCTCAATCTTGATGTTGCAGAAGCTCCTCCAAGATATCCTATCCATCCCCTTGAATTTCACAAAATCATAGGTATGATGCTCTAAGTTCTCCCTCCTTTCACTCAAGCATGTCCTCCATTATATAGGCATTGAGGCATCACAACCATAGGATAGTTTTGAAGAGAGGATGTGTTCAAGTGAGGACTTGGTTGAACTAACAATATTACCTTTCCTTGAATAGAGTTAAGCTCAAACCAATTCATTAACCAACTGATATCTCTCTGAAACAACCTCACAAATCAAAGCATGATGGTTGCAACTACTTCATCACCCCCATATAATTGTGCACAGGGAAATGAACAAGGTATTATTTCTCCATAAGAAACTCTTGGGGAGCGATGATCAGGGTTTATCCCTCCTTGTATATGGGTAGGGGGTGATGAAGCTCAAACAAGGCCAAAATCTCAAGAAAAAAGGTATTATTTTGACCTCCAACTGATAACTTTCCCTTCCAACTTTTGTAGGGGTCATAACAAACACTTCTTTATGGTGATGAAGTTGCAACACTTAAGTGCGACACTTGGTAAAGTGTGACACTTAATTTCGACACTTAGGTGTATAATAGTTGTGACACTTAAGCGCGACATTTGGTAGTGTGACAATTAGGTGTGTAACACACAAGCAAGTGAGAGAGATAGTTTTATAGAAACTAATTCAATCTATGTTAGGGACCTAACCTCCCTAACCCCTCACGTACGTAGAATAATATATTTTCCATGTAATAAAGGCCGACATTAGTAAATAAGGCCTATATAATAATGTGAACAAATCTAATGTAAGAAGACTTAATAGAATCTTTTGCTTCTAGAAATATGTTCCTCTAGAACGTTCTTTAGAAGATAGAATTACTATAAATAGGAGTAAAATGCATGAGAAAGTCTTGTCTTGAGAATTATTTTAATAGAGCTCTACTATGTTGGAGGTTTCCCCCTCGAAGAGGCAAGTGAACTTGGATTTCTATCAATAAAGGTATCATTGTTGGTGTTGTTATTCTCTATATTTTGTTTTTCCACTAGTATTTGTTGCAATATTTATGGTTCTACTTATTATAATAATAATGATACCTTACAATTGGTATCAAATTGCTTTCCTCTTAATAAATTGTGGGAAATGTTTTTTCAAGGTAGAGACATGTATTTTCAGAGTCTTTAGAGCACAAAGATCTATCATTCAATGGTTAAACATGTGGATGGGGAAGAATACACACAAGAAATACAAACGATTTCACGAGGTTACTCGAAAAAAACTTTTCACCTTTTTGGAAACCTCTGTAACCCATGTTGGTACCCCTTCGAGTAGTACTGCATCAGACAGAATCTATGCACAGCCATCACTCCCACATATTTTCAAGTATATCGAGTGTCCCCTAGGTCTCCTAAAACGAGCTCTAGATCAATCGATCGACCGCATGACTACTATAGTGACACTAAAAATAGCACTCAGGAAGATACTCTCTAGTACCTGGGTAATCAAGCAGTACAACTAAGGGTACGTTTGAGCCTCCTTAGTTGGTGCCCTGAGATATTGGGTAAAGTAATATTGTTCGACCCCGCACGTATATTAGAGAGTTATAGCACAAGCAAAACCCTTGTCTATAAGAACCCTGGAAACCCTAACCCTTGGGAAAAAAAGGGAAATTTGTCACACAACCCTACCTCCTACATCCTGGTTGCAAAATTCCTACATAATTTCCCCTCGTAACAATTTGGGCCTTTCATCACTACAGTATTCTTTAGGCTGAAGTATAACTCTGCGGGAGTTAAAGAAAAAAGAGTATAATGGTCCCACCGACACCCTTATTTGGGACATATCCCATTAGCTTCCTCTCTTCACCCTAATTGCAATGGTACCTATCATTTATAATCTTTTTCTTTCATGGACCCACCCACCCTCTATTGAAATACTGAGAGGGGGGGTGAATCAATATGAGCACTTATATCACTTTTAACCACAATATATCAACTTCAAATATATCAACAATGTATCATCAATGTATCATCTATGATTTCATTCAATATATTATGAGCATATAAACATAAACAGCATCACTTCACATCAAATACACAGTACACCAGAATTTACATGGAAACCCAAATGGGAGAAAACAATGGAATGATTTCTTATATATTGTCAAGAATACATTCATTGGAAGCATAAACTTCCCAATTCTCCAGCTACAACTGGAAGGAGGATATGACCCCCTATTTATAGGCTCCAACCTAAAGGAAGATACAACTCCATGAATTATCTAGATCCAACCAGAAGAAGGATACAACCCCCTAATTCTTAGGCTCAAACTTGAAGGAATCTCCAACTCCCTGTGTTCTCTGGAACCAACTGGAAGGAGGCTACTATTGATATTATGGTAGCTTCAGAAGGTATCAACCTCCATTGTGACCCTTTGATAAGATTAAAATATTCTGGAAGCAAGAAAAGAAGTTAATGTAATCCTAGAAGAGATGTCGGCTGAGAAAAGATAATTAATATGAATTAATTAGTACCCAGATTGAGAATTCGGCCCAGGCAGCCTGCCAGAGCCAGTATAAATACAGGGTGCCAGTTCTCATTTAAACACACTTCTCAGAATTTTAGAAATTCACTTGTGTGCACTGCAATCTAGCAGACTTGTGCGCAAGTTCTAGAGAAGGTGTTGCCGCTAGTTCTGAAGCCTATTGCTTCTATCCTTTTGGGTTGAACTCTCTGATCAGCTTTGGTTACTTCTTGCCTGGTTCATTAGCCTTGCCTTCCTATTGGATTTCCATCATGATTATTCTCTCTTTCAAGTTCAAGGTGCTCGAAGGGTGGCTTCGACCTATGGTTGGGTGACAATAGTGATATTGTCTATGGTAAAACGACCACATTCTAATAGGTTATGGGCCCACACCTCCTTCATTCAGTCTAACTGAAGGAAAGAAGCATAGCCATTAGGATACTAATCTCATTGAATAAATGTCTCTAGGGTTTACTAGCAGGAGCAGCTTCTAAGACACTGTCGCTAGGTATACTAGCAGGTGCAGTTGCAGAAACCCTAAAACCCCGATCCAGCACCTTGTGATGGAGCATATCGCTCAAGGAGAAGGTATTAAAGTGCACCTTAGTCAAACGCACCTCTTGGCACTCTCAAAATACAAAATCTTCAAAGTTGAAGTTTTGGATCAAGACATGACCAGTCACCAGTCAACCGAAGTCATGAGTGAAAAGACCAGTCATCTACACTACTCAGCACTCACAGGAACAATTGAAGATGACATGTGGATAATTGATAGTGGATCTTCTAGGCATATGACGAGAGATCAAGCTAGACTCTTAAATATAAATGAGAAGAATACTTTGTACAAGGTAGATCTTGGAGACAAAATCACTTACCTAGTCAAAGGATTTGGACAAGCCTCCATCAAGTTGAAAACATGTAACAATGTCTATTTGAGCAATGTCTTATATGTACCTGGTTTAGAAAATAATCTTGTATCCATATCTTGTCTAGAAGACAAAGGAAAAATAATAGCTTTTGTTGATGGAAAAGTGTTATCTTGGCATAAAGACTCCAGCATAGAGAATTCTAGGGTCATTGGAACCCGTAAAGGAAATCTATATAGACTACTAGAAAAAAATGAAGAAGCTCTTGTACATGATGAAGTCAATCCCAATGAACTTTGGCACAGAAGGTACACTCATATTAACTATCAAGAATTACCTTTTCTTAAAAATATGGTTGAAGGAATACCAGAATTATAGTCTACACATGAAGTAATTTGCAAAGGATGTGCTCTTGGAAAGAATATCAAGAAACCATTCCCAAGCAGCAACAATAGATCTAAGAAGATCCTAGATCTAATACACTCAGATGTTTGTGGTCTGATGCCAGTCAAATCTCTAGGAGGATCTCTTTACTACGTAATCTTCATATATGATTACTCAAGAAAAACTTGGTTATATATCCTAAAGACAAAAGATGAAGTATTCAGCAAGTTTCAAGAATTCAAAGTAGAAATAGAAAACCTCACAAACAAGAAAATCAAGACCTTGAGAACAGATAATGGAGGAGAATACACATGAAAGGAATTTGTTTCCTTTTGCAAATCAGCAGGGATTAGGAGGGAGCTGACGGTTCCTCATAATCATCAACAAAATGTTGTAGCAGAAAGGAAGAACGGGTCTATTGAATAAACCGTGAAGGCACTATTAAACGATCAAGGTTTATCTATGTTCTTATGGGGAGAAGAAGCCATGACAGCAATATATGTTCAGAAAAGAAGTGCTCACCACATATTGAAGGACATGACTCCATAAGAAGCCTTCTCAGGTAAGAAACCTAATGTGGAAAACCTAACAATCTTTGGATGTCCTATTTACTCTCACATTCCCAAGGACAAAAAAGAATAAATTAGAACCCTCGAGAAAGAAGGGCATATTCGTGGGATATAGCGAATCATTCAAGGATTATAGAATCTATATTCTGGAACAATATAAGATTGAAGTTAGTAGATACGTGACCTTCAATGAAAAGATGTCTTTCAAGAAATCCATAGAAGAAACTATAGAAGAAGAAGAGTAGGAAGAGCCTATTGAATAAGGCACATGTCTTCCCGAAAATCAAAATGAAGAAAAGGAACAATTTGATCATCCGATGCAACCATGTGAGACCATTGATTCATACATTGTACCTAAGACAAAGAAATGACCAGCTTGGCTTGAAGCTACCTTACAAGAAGCAGAAAGACTCAAGGCCCCAGATGGGACCTTCATAAAAAGTAAGAAGCCCAAAATATTTTCAAGCTATGTAGCATATATGACAAAGATTCTATATGAAGAACCTACCACGTTTGAAGAGGCAGTTCAGAAGAAACAATATAAAGAAGCTATTATGGAAGAACACCAATCCATCATGAAAAATGATGTATGGGAAATTGTGCCTAGACCTAAAGAAAAATCAATAGTAACTTCAAAATGGGTATATAAGATCAAACATGCAGCAAACGGAAGCATGTATAAATATAAAGCAAGGTTCGTTGCTAGAGGGTTCTCCCAGAAGGAGGGAGAAGACTATGAAAAAACATTTTCTCTAGTTGCTAGATATACTTCCATTAGAGATATCATATCTCTTGCCTCTTTCATGGGATGGAGTTTAAATCAGATGGATGTAAAAATAACTTTCCTCAATGGAGAAATTGAAGAAGAAGTATATATTGAACAACCTCAAGGGTTTGAAGTACATTCCAGAGACACTCATGTTTGCAGACTAAATAAATGGACTCAACCAATATCCAAGATCTTGGTATGCCAGAATAGACAGCTACCTAATAAGACTTGGTTTCTCCAAAAGTCATGCAGATCCAAACCTTTACTACAAAGTTGTGAACAATGCACCTATGATTCTACTACTATATGTCGACGATATATTCCTAACAGGAGAAGAGTCTCTCATCATCCAGTGCAAAAAGGAACTAGCTTCTGAGTTTGATATGAAATATCTTGGTCTCATGCATTATTACTTGGGACTAGAAGTATGGCAGAAGCGTGGTGAAGTATTCCTTGGACAAGGAAAGTATGCAATAAAGATTATTCAGAAATTCGGGTTGATGGATTGCAAATCCATGGACACTCCTATGACCATAGATATAAAAAAAGTAAGAGACTTTGATTTTGATCCAGTAGATCCATCACTGTATCGACAATTGATTGGGTCATTGATGTATTTGGTAAATACTCAACCAAACTTTTGCTTTGTCGTGAACACACTAAGCCAGTTCCTAGTGGAACCTAGACATGAGCATTGGATAGCTGCAAAGCATGTTCTAAGATATATTCATGGGACAATAAACTATGGTTTAATATATATTGGGTCCAATGATATACAGCTTCATGGATTCACAGATTCAGATTGGGAAGGAGGCGCAAAAGACAGAAAGAGTACTTCAAGGATGTGTTTCAGCTTGGGCTCCACTATGATATTGTGCGGTAGTAGGAAACAGAAGTTTGTCGCATTCATCATAGCAGAAGAAGAAATATCGCAGCATGTGAGGCATGTACAGAAGCAATATGGTTGAGAAATATAATCTCTGATTTATTTTATTAGGTTCCAGATTCGACCATAATACACTATGACAATCAGAGTTGTATAAGGCTATCAGAACACCCAGTGTTTCATGAACAGTCGAAACATATTGATATCAAATACTAATTTATTCAAGATAAAGTCTAGGAAGGAGAAGTAAAGCTCCAGTATATCTCCACAGATGAGCAGACAACAGATATGCTAACAAAGCCTCTGTCCAAAATAAAGTTTGCATATTTTCGATACAAATTGGGGATCGTGGAAATAACTACCTTAGCTAAAAGGGAAGAAATGAATCTCCAGATTGGGAGGGAGCATTGAAATATCATTGAATTGAGGACAGTCATTTTCAAGTTTGAAAAATGGTCCAGCTTGGGCAGTTCCTTTCTAGTTTGAAAAGTGATTTGAGATTTCTGACAAATAGACATTTTTTCCAGTTCGGAAAATAGTCCAGATCGAATGGTCATTTTCGTGATGAAAATGGTTCGACGGATTGTTGATGTACCATAGACAATGATTTCCCATTGTGGTTAACATGGGGAATGTTCTAGGGCAGTCTCTCTTCTTGAGGGTTACTCAAGAAGACTGGCTTTCCTCCTCGAACAATCATTCTTTCGAAGCTCACAATTGTGAGCAGTTTCAAAGAATGGTCCGCTTTGGAGGTTGGTGCAGGACATTAATTTCCTTAGGAAATGATCTGAACAGTCATTCCTTAGGGAATATTCATTCTCTCCAGGTTTCACTTTGTTTAGTGTTGGAGGAATGGCCCACGATGGGGAATGGTCCAGGTTCAGCAATCAGGGACATGCATTCCCTAGGGCAGACTCATTCTCTCTAGGTTGCACTTTGTTTAGTGCTGGAAGAATGGCCCAGGGTGGGGAATGGTCCAGGATTAGAAATCAGGATAGTCATTCTTCCTTGCTTGAGAAGAATGGTCCAGATAGCCTATCATTGATGTTCTACTCTAAGGGAAGATACTCTTTTAGATCTCACAGATGTGAGTGAAAGAATGGCCCAGATGATTCAGTTTATATCATAACAATATTTTTTGTGCAGGTTGATATCGAATGATTGTTATGGAGACAATAGAGATATGCTACTATGGTGGATATGTTCCACTGTCTGTGACTATGTGTCATGGTTTGAGTAGTTGTGTACTACTATGGATAAACACAGTTGTGTTCTATCAGTTGACTTGTACCAGTTGTCATGGAGATTATCTAGTTGGATAATAATGATGGTGCTCGTGATGCTACCAGTTGAATGGTTTTTTTATGCTCAAGACAATTATCAGTTATACCTCCCTAGCTAAGAGGGAGTTTTTATATTATGGTAGATTCGGGAGGTATCAACCTCCATTGTGACCCTTTGACAAGATTAGAATATTTTGGAAGCAAGAAAAGAAGTTAATGTAATCCTATAAGAGATTTTGGCTGAGAAAATATAATTAATATGAATTAACTAGTACCCAGATTGAGAAGTCGGCCCAGGCAGCCTACCAAAGCCAGTATAAATATAGGGCGCCAGTTCTCATTTAAACATGCTTCTCAGAATTGCAGAAAGTCACTTGTGTGCATTGAAGTCTGGCAGTCTTGTGCACAAGTTCTGGAGAATGTGTTACCGCCATTTCTGAAGCCTATTGCTTCTATCCTTTTGGGTTGAACTCTCTGATCATCTTTGGTTACTTCTTTCTTGGTTCACTAGCCTTTCTTTCCTATTGGATTTCTACTAGGATTCTTCTCTTTTTCAAGGTCAAGGTGCTCGTAGGGTGGCTTCGGCCTATGGTTGGGTGACAATAGTGATATTTTCTATGGTAAAACGAGCACATTCTAACAGCTACAACCCCCTTTCCTTGCCCCATCATGTCGCCCTGAAATATAAATGTAGACCAAACTATCACTACCACCGATACTTTCACTACCTATGTCATTGTCTCATCAACCAAATTGCCATTGTCACTAATATACCATCACCAACCTATCACCATCATTAATGTTCAATCATCAATGAAACCAAATATATGATCACCAAGAACACCTCTCATTCAAATGTTCAACATCACCAACACATGCCTCTACCAAGCATGTACCAAGATCACCAACATACCATCACAATATATGTGTCTCAACCATGAACCGAACCATACAATGTGCATCAATCATGTACATTAACCTATACCATACCATGTACAATAACATGTACCATGCCATGTACATCAACCTGTACCATACCATGTACATCAACCTATACCATACCATGTATATCAACCATGTACATCAACATGTACCATACCATGTACAATATCACTCAATCATGCCATATGCCATGTACCATAGGATATTATCAATGAAGTGCCTCAAGCATAACCAATATAGCCAATATAACCAAGATGTGCTTCAATGTACCATAACCTCACCAAGGTGTACCTCAACATGTACCAACATCACCAATACATGCACCTCATACATGTACCAAGAATATGCCTCACACCATGCACCTAAAATGTGTCTCAAACATATACCAATGCCTCAACAAGATACCAAAGGCATGACCATCATATTATCAACATGTAACCAACATATGCCTCAAACCATGTGCCTCAAGTATGTGCCAACAACCATAAACTATGTACCAATAGATACTATCAAACATGTGCTATATCACTCATATACCATATATGCCAAGTATCCAAGATGTGCTTCTAACAATGTATCATCGCCAAGGTGCACAATCACTACCATGACATGCCTCAAGAATGTACCGTAACAACATAAGAATAATCCTTAAAACTAACACATAAGCATACCTCTAATCTTGTAGACACCCTATTGTATCATATAACAAATGAGTAAACCAACCTGGGCATCAACAACATGGTACAAGAATCACTTCTCAACCTTTCAAAAGCATTTTCACAGATCCTCGACTTACTTCTCTACTACCTGTGGATATCTGCACTTTCCTCCACTACAGCCCACGTACATCCACGCCCTGCTAACTTGTAATTTGCAGATACCTCAAAAAATATGGTTACTCACATTTGTTGCAACTCTGAGACTTTCACCTTTGACCTTCCTTTGCAAGCTTGAACTTGCTACCTCATATTCAACCTCAGATTTTCCAATAAAAAGATAAACCATATCACTTATTCACTTAGATATATTCAATAGAATGTGTGTGTGAATGTACTTAAGAGATATTCCTTGAGGTGTATTTATACTTTTTCTAAGTGACCTCTTTCCTTACTTTAGGGGTTTCTTGTTACAACCACTTAACCCTTTGACTAAGACTTGTAACTATTTAGGGGTTTCTTACACAGTCTTTGGGGCTTCCAACTTCATGATGCCATAACTCCTCAATCATGAGGGACCACGTGGTGTACCACCTATCAATGGAAATGGCATGACGAGGACTATCTATCCATGAGTTTGTTACCTACATTTACACTACCCCTCATGACCTTTTTCCTTGATCAAGTTCGGGTTCCATAACCACACCTCCAGGGCTTCGTGTAGACTTCATCAAATGCACCCATCATATCTGCTAAAATCAACCACTCTTGTGGACATAAATGACAACTAACACATCATCAATCTCGATCACAACTCTCGAGTATCTCAAACACTCCAAGGTGTTATCTCTCCAGGAGTCTCTTTAGGTTGTATATCAAGAGATCATGGTAACTTAATTAGAATGATTAATGATGTATTGAACACTGGATCAAAGATGAATAAATCACACACTCACTCCTTCACTTAGAACAATTGAATATATCTAGACAAAATAAGGCCTTGAAAAGTTATTGATCAGAGGGTTTGCAAAATATAGGTGGATGGAGAATTCTAGCTATGTCAACAACATCACATATATTGAAAAACACATGTCAAAGGTTGAAAATAACCAGTAGAAGATTTGTGATCTTAGTTTACTAATGCAAAGATAAGATAACAGTCATCAATCATTAAGTAAACCAGGAAATGAACATAACATCTAACTCACAAGTGAAGAATAAGAGAGATGAATAGAGGTCTGAACAATATCAATGAAAGGAGCTTATCATTCCAAAATATATGTCAAGGTATTTACAACGAAGAGTGCATAAAAGTATTAAATCTTGAACCCTTTACAAAGATGCCTCAATGGTATTAAATAGGTTTTACAAACTTGACTAAGATCCTCAAAAGTTGGATCTGAATGACACCTATCAGATCGAATCTAAACTGATGCAAAAAAGTAGGATGAGATCCTATTTCTAAGGGATATGTATCCCATCCGAATTCAAAAACTTTAGCTCCACCCGAGCTACCTCGTGGTTGTATAAATCCTTCACTACATTTATTTGACACCTGGAGCAATGATTCATCCCTTGAACGCTGAAAATGAGGTCAACTTTGACCAAAACTCTTACACGCAGAAGGTTAACGAGTTGGTAGCACATTGCATGGAGAAAACATATTCTGTGCTACAAACTTCTGTAGATCCCAGTTTTGTCAAAAAAACTTCAAAATTGATTGAAAAATTCTTTTGAAAGTTGAAAACTTGTCTCAATAAAACACATATCATTGCCATTTGTTTTCCTTATTGAGACTACTCAGAATTTATTTCAATAACCATATCCATACATGTTTCTTTAAGGTAATTTCCATACTTTCATTAGAATTCAAAACATCTTAGTTCATCATAGCTCAACAGCCATACAGAACCTTGAAACAATCTCTGAATCAATCACCATGCTTGGGAGAACTAGAAGAATTAGTTTACTTTTAGAAGATAGTCAAACTCTTCTTACTAAGCATATTCTTGGCCAAATATAAGTCTTCAGCTAGCTTTCTATTTTCTTCTCTTAGGCTTAGGTTCTGTTTGTACAGATTAACCAATTTATTTCTCTAAATCATCTTCTTTCTGATGTTTCTTTTAAGATGGTTACACTCCCATGCTAGTTCATCTATTTGACTGGTTAGTTGTCTACCAAGTGTGACATTGTCCTGATGTAGCCTCTAATTCTTCTCATGGACTTCTTTGAGTTGTATGTTTGCATCCCTAAATAATTTAACCCAGTCTTATTTAGGTATTTGTTCTGTCTATGGATCTAACTATGGTGGAGATTCTCTCAATTGAACTATAGCTTATAGTGCTTCCTTTTCAATAAGAGAGACTTTAAATCTTGATAACTTAGCTCTAGGTTTTACAACATCTGTGCTTGGATGAGAATCCTCTGCTAATACAAGATTTCTCTTGAATGACCTTCTGAGGGCTGGTGTATCAATCCTAGCTTGTATAGGCTGAGTATTATCTTCAATATCCATCAGAGGGAGCTCCACGAGAGGCTATGTTTGTTCTTCAAGAACCACCTCTTTAGCCTTTCCTTTTCTTTTGCTTCTTTTATATACTTGGACAGGTAAAGGTTCCTGAGGAATGTGTTCTTGAGGGGACTATGGTGTTTCATATGCAGAGAGAAAGGTGGGAGCAGAAGGTTGTGCTAATTCAAGTGAGGGAGAAGAAGGATCGGAAGGGGCAGAAGACTATGGTATTTCAAATGATGGGGCAGAGGGAGCAGTGGGAGGTGTTGTAATCTTCTTCTTAGGGGTTTTGAGTTTTGAAGGAGAAGGAGGCAAGTCAATTTGGTAATTTGATACAAATAGGAAAGTGGGCCAATCCTTCCCTTCCTTCTTCAATTTTTCAATGACTATGAGCTTTATTAAGGCATGGTGGAAAATGGACTTTTGAAGCTTATCAGGTTTTCGTTGTGAAAATGAAATCATCCTTTGCAAGATCATGAAAAGGAAATAAGGTAAGTTTGTCTCTTTCTTACCAATGAAATGGAGAAGAAGCTTGAAATGGTATTGCAAAACCCAGATGTATCTTCCTTCATAGGTGAAGAATCTCTGAATGATGAAGAGTAGTTTTTCATATTCCTCTATCAGCCACTTCCTTGGCACACCCTTCACTAAATCATCTCCTCCATGCTCAGGCCTAAGCATATCTTGACACCAGTCCTCCTTTTATAGTTTCTTTGTTTTGAACCATAGTTCCCTTGTCCTAGGGATAGCGTTTACCTCTGAAATCAAGTCCACTGTCAAATGGATTTCCAAGGGACCAACCTGTGTCTTGCCACTCTTGTAATTTTGCACAAAATCTCTTGAAACCTCTAGGTGATTTCCTTCAAGTTTATCACAGAACCTCCAGCATCCCATGCGCTTGAATGATTCCACATGGTTAGGATTTTTCTCGATCAGAGTGATCTCAGTGGGCTCAAATCTAACCATAGATCCTGACTTCTTCTTGGGGATGGGATCTTTCCTTGGAGCCATCATATGTATGAGCACCTATTGTGAATACTTCTGCACAAAGAGAATTAGAAGCAAAATTTACAAATAGCTTTCTTTGTTTGAGAAAACCTTGATAATTCATTTGATGGTGAGATGCAACTATGGAAGAGGACCTCAACACTTTGATGATGGTATGAAGACTTTAAAAATCTTCTTGATATACTTTTTTACCTTGGAAACCTTTCAAATTTCAAAACAGGGTTTTCCCCCGAAGTTGGTAGCACACCCTATGTCAAAATGATGAGTTGCACTGACAACATTGGCTGAGTTGGTAGCGCTTTAAGTACAAAAGTATCCATTTGCGCTACGAACTCATCATCATTGAGGGGAATGATATAATGAAGGTCAAATCAATATTTGAAAGACAATGATGACTCATTAAGGACCCAAAACCGACTCTTATAATCCATGACTCACTTTTAGGAAACAAATCACATGTATTTTGACCATATAACCCTATGACAATGACCTTGATGACCACTTAGTCATATATAAACCTCATTTGACATGACTGAGATTTGATGACTAGACTCAATGAAGGACACACTTTATTGAATGACTCAAGAGACTAAAAACTCAATTAATCACCTAAGAAATAAAGAAAAATGAGTTTTTGTTGGGAGATAACACAAGGTTTGAAATAAATGACAACCAACTATCCAAACTAACTTTCCAAAAATATCCCCCTTTGGAATTGATGGCAACACTCATACTCCAATGTTCATGCTCCCCTTGTGACCATCGATCCTCATCAATGTTTCTCTCGATGTTTCTCTCCGACTTTGACATAAATGGAAAAGGGTGTCTCTCCTTGGGGTTACTCCCCTTGCCTTCATGTGTTTGTTCTTTCTCTTCACATGTTTCTCTCCTCATGTTTCTTTTTAAGTTCCTCTTCTCTTTGAAATTAATAAAAAAGAGTGACTCCCCCTGAAAGTATACCTTCTTTGAACAATCCTTCTCTGACTTCATGCGGTTGACTCTTTTTCTTTTGATCTCTCTCTTTCTCTCTCTTTGACATCATGGGAAAAATGATAACCCCCCTGCCAATATGTCTCCCCCTTTCTACATGCTTCTGATCTTTCTTTCCTAATCTCTTTCTCTGAGGATTTCTCTCCCCTTGACTTATATGCAATATGTAGAACAATATGGGACTTCTTGCATACTCTTCCTTTCCTCTCTTCCAGTGCTTCTTGTCCATTAGTTCTTCCTCTTTTAATTCTTTGACGTATATAAAAATCATTCAAAATTTCTTGACTTCAAATATTTAGACATCAATGACCATACTATTCAGCAATGTCCCGCTGACGATATAGCTTATGCTGAAGGTTTCTATTTCCATGTTTTGTTATGTCTTTCACTACTTGTCTTCTTAAGACCAACTGATTCCAATTGTACATTGATTCCATTGATTCCAATTGTAAGTATGCTCTATCATATATATGTCTAGACCTACCAATGATCTCATAAATCCATCTTTGTCCATATGTTATAAGTTGTCCATAACTCTGCTACTCAATTGTCCACAATGTTGACCCATCTATAATTGTACTATTATGAAGGCTTCTTTATTTTAACTAATCATCACATATTCCTATTTATCATACTGAATCAAATATTTCCATTTATTTTCAATACATCCTTGAACCTGTAATGAATATATCCATGCCTGAAAAGTGTGTGAATGATATTATTCTGATATATGCATTGCTTCTCAATCGATCAATCTGACATTATGTACTTATGTTATCTGACTATTGTGAATATATCTCTGCAAACACTTAAAACTGCTCGAAGGATGGTTATTTTATCTATAGTAGCTACTGCATAGACTTTTCCTTTTCAATATTCATATTTACTGGGATTCTCCAAGCCAGATGGCTCAGAACAATGGAGTAATCTTCCCTAATGCAGATTATTATTCCTCTTCATTTGTAGACTCATCATCTCTCTGAACTCTGACTTATTCCTTTTTTCATGTGGATTCATTATGATCTTGCACTATAATTCCTAAGAGTACAATTTCTTGTGCATGTTCTTTATTCACCTGCTCTTCTTTTTTTCCTCACACTACTATAAATTATGCGATCTCTGGGACCTAGTTTTCATTCACCTGTTCTTCTTGTTTTTCATTTCTTATTCAAACCTTCATGTATCTGACATCTTCTTTTTTCCCATAGATTTGTCCCGATCTCATACTATTTCCAATCCTAAGAGTATGACTTCTAGGTGTCCTTCATTCATTTGTTCTTCCTTTAACTGTTATTTTTTTCTTTTCCAAACTTTCTTATATTTGATATCAGTGTTCTTTTTCATAGAAGTATTCATCATGATTCTACAATCACGAGCTATATGTCCATAGTTATGGAATTTGTAACATTCAACATTATATGGAGTCACATATGCATTTGTTTCTTGACCATTTCTTACATAAGCCCTGCAATCTGCAGCTTTATGTCCAAAGTTAGTACAAATAAAACAATGGCCATACAAGAAATTTACATACCTAAGAGTGAATGATATTCTTTTTGGTATAGTCCTTCTGAATTACTACCTTGGATGATCATGATCTTCTCTTATGTTGATTCCTTCATCATGATTGAATCTTCTTTGTTGCTTGAATGTGGAAGATCTTATTGAATATGTATCTCTATTATACTCATTCTTCTTTGATTATTGTTGACCATGATACCTTCCTTTGAGTACTTATGCATATCTCTTACCCTTTCCTTCATTCTTCCTCTCTGGAAACCTAGAGTGTGTATCTTCAAGATTCTTTACTGATGATGTGGATGTTTCTCTCTCTTAAACGTTCTTGTTGAGTTTGGCGATTTTAACTCTCAATGTGAAAACTTCTTCTTCAAGCTTCTCAACCTCTTCTTCTTTCTTCATCATCTGAATATTCATGACTTCTTCTGTTCTCTTTGCTTCTTCAAGGAGATGATTTATTTTTCAAGTCTTCTTTCCTAATGATTGAATTCTTCTTCAAGATGGTTTAAATCCTTATATATTTCCTTGATATGATCTATCAAAATATTCTCTCTCTTCTCTACTTCATTTCTTTGTGCTACTATTTCGACTTCCAAACACTGCTTCTCTTCCATTTGAATTTTGTATGTTTCTTCAATTCTTCTAGCTTCTTCCAGTTGAGCTTTTATATTCATGATGAAATGTTGGGATTCTTAGGAATCTTTTTTGAGAATTATTCTTGACTAATTGTTCCTCAAGAGACTTGTTTTTGTTCCTTTGTTTCATCAATTCATCTAAAGCATTGATCAATTCTACTTCAAGATCTATTATGCCTTGTTCACAATCTTATTCTTATGAATATGTCTGACATTATGAGCATATTTCTTCTTGTTTTGTTCTTAAATATTCTTTTTTCTGATCAATATTCTTTGGCCTTGTGATAGGATGATATTTCTTTGAATAGATATTTTGTATATTTTCTCAAAGTTCTTTGATTGATGTGCATTTTCCCACTTTCTCTTTTATTGAATCAAGTAATCCTTCCAAGATGGAATCCATTTCTATTTGGTTATTTCTTTTCAATTCCTTCTTTCCTATAGTATCTGGTTTCTTTGTAGTGGTGTATCTTGTAACAATTGATTTCCAAACATCATACCCATGTGCCTCTAAGAATACTTTCATACTTAAGCACCACATTTCATATTTTTGTCCATTATGACCATCAAACTGTGGTAGTCCAATCTTAACGTACTCCATGATCTATCTTCCATTGGTTAAATTGTTTCCTTGAAGGAACCAGCTATGATACCAATTGTTGGAATACTAAGAGGGGGTGTGAATCAATGTGAGAACTTTCATCACTTTTAACCAAAATATATAAACTTCAACTTTATCAACAGTATATCATCAATGTATCATATATGATTTCATTCAATATATCATGAGAATATAAACACAAGCAGCATCACATCACATCAAGTACACAATACACTCGAATTTACGTGAAAACCCAAATAGGAGAAAACCATAAAATGTTTTCTTATATATTGTTAAGAATACATTCATTGGAAGCACCAACTTCCCAATTCTCCAGCTACAACTGGAAGGAGGATACAACACCATATTTACAGGCTCCAACCTGAAGGAAGCTACAACTCCCTGAATTCTCTAGCTCCAACCAGAAGGAGGCTACAACCCCCTGATTCTTAGGATCCACCCTGAAGGAATCTCCAACTCCCTGTGTTCTCTGGCACCAACTAGAAGGAGAATACAACCCCCTTTCCTTGCCCTGTCCTAACGCCCTGAAATATAAATATAGAAAAAACTATCACTACCACTGATACTGTCACTTCCTCTGTCACTATCTCATCAACCAAACTATCATTGTCACTGTCACTGTCACTGTCGTTGTCACTGATATACCATCATCAACCTATGATCACCACCATTGATGTTCAATCATCAATGAAACTAGATATACGATCACCAAGAACACTTCTCAATCATATGTTCAACATCACCAACACATGCCTCTACCAAGCATGTACCAAGATCACCAGCATATCATCACAAGATATGTGTCTCAACCATGTATCGAACCATAGTATGTGCATCAATAATGTACATCAACATGTACCATACCATGTACATCAACCATGTACAATAACATGTATCATACCATGTACAACAACCTATAGCATACCATGTACATCAACATATACCATACCATGTACATCAATCATGTACAATATCACTCAATCATGTCATACTCCATGTACCATAAGACATTATCAATGAAGTGCCTCAAGCATAACCAAGATAGCCAATATAACAAAGATGTGATTCAATGTAGCATAACCTCACCAAGGTTTACCTCAACATGTACCAACATCACCAAGACATGCACCTCATACATGTACCAAGAATATGCCTCACACCATGCACCTAAAATGTGCCTCAAACATATACCAATGCCTCAACAAGATACCAAATGCATGACTGTCATATTATCAACATGTAACCAAGATATGCATCAAACCATGTGCCTCAAGTATGTGCCAAAAAACATAAACCATGTACCAAGAAATACCATCAAACGCGTGCTATATCACTCATATACCATATATGTCAAGTATCCAATGTGTTCTTCTAACAATGTATCATCACCAAGGTGCACAATCACTACCATGACATGCCTCAAGCATGTACCATAACAACATAAGAATAAGCCTTAAAACTAACACAAAAGAATACCTCTGATCCTGTAGGCACCATGTTGTATCAGATAAAAAATGAGTAAACCAACTTGGGCATCAACAACCTGGTACAAGTATCACTTCTCAACATTTCACAAGTCTTTTCACAGATCCACAACTCTCTCCTCTACTTCTCATGGATATCTGCGCTTTCCTCCACTACAACTTGTGTACATCCGTCACCTGCTGACATGTAGCTCATGGATACCTTAGAAAATAGGGTTACTCACATTTGTTGCAACTCTAATACTTTCACCTTCGACATTCCTTCACAACCTCAAACTTGCTCCCTCATATTCGACCTCAAATTTTCCAATAAAAAGATAAACCATATCACTTATTCACTTAGAGATATTCAATAGAATGTGTGTGTGAATGTACTTATGAGAGACTCCTTGGGGTGTATTTATACTTTTTCTAAGTAACCTCTTTCCTTACTTTAGGGGTTTCTTGTTACAACCACTTAACCCTTTGACTAAGACTTATAATTGTTTAGGGCTTTCTTACCTAGTCTTCAGGGCTTCCAACTTGATGAGACCATAACTCCTCAACCATGAGGAACCACATGGTGTACCACCTATTAATGGAAATGGAATGATGAGGATTATCCATCCATTAATGCGTTACCTAAATTTATAGTATCCTTCATTACCTTTTTCCTCAGTCAACTT
>JASDQU010373202.1:64999-85189 GCA_032191745.1 Picea mariana
ATTTTTTGAAGACTTTTGGTTGTGAAGCATTTGTCCATATTGATAAAGAAAATAGAACAAAGCTTGAGAAAAAATCCAAGAAGTGTACCTTTATTGTATACGGTGTTAATGATTTTAGTTATCGCTTATGGGATTATGAAAATCACAAAATCATTAGCAGTAGAGATGTCATATTCAATGAGAAGGTCATGTACAAAGATCAATTGCAGGGAAAGAAACAGGAAAAAAAAAACAGAATACACAGTGCTTGATGAGATCACTGGAAAAGAAATTTGAAAGGTACCAGAAAATCAAAATATACAACAACAAGATCAATAGGTACCTCAAACTCCTACAAGTGTTGTTAGAAGATCTACTAGGTTAAGTAGACCCCCTTAATGATACTCTCCTTCATTGTATTATTTATTGTTGATTGATTCTAGTGAACCAGAATGTTATGAAGAGGCAATGCAGGTAGACACTAAAAAGAAGTGGGAGCAAGGCATGAAAGAGGAAATGGATTCCCTGGAAAATAACCAGACTTGGGATTTGGTTCAGTTGCCTGTGGGAAAAAGAGAATTGCAAAATAAATGGGTCTACAACTTGAAGGAAGAAGATGGAGGCAAAAAGAGGTACAAGGATAAACTTGTTGTAAAGGGGTTTGCACAAAAGAAATATTTTCTCTTGTTGTTAAAATGAATTCAATTAGGATTATTTTAAGTCTTCTGGAAGCAGAAGATTTGAATCTTGAACAATTAGATGTAAAAACAGCTTTTTTCCATGGGGATTTGGAGGAAGAGATTTATATGCAACAGCCATAGGGATATGAGGTCAAAGGGAAGGAAAATTTGGTATGCATGTTGAAGAAGAGCTTGTATGGCCTAAAGAAAACTCCAAGGCAGTGGTATTTGAAGTTTGACAGGTTTATGACAGAACAAGGTTATAGTAGATGTCATTTTGGTCACTGTGTTTATTTTAAAATGCTAAAAAATGGAAGATATATTATCTTGCTATTGTATGTAGATGACATGCTTGCTGCACGTTCTAATATGCAGGATATAAATGTGCTCAAGAAGAAACTAGCTAATTCATTTGCGATGAAGGATTTGGGTGCTGCAAAGAAAATCCTTGGTATGAGAATAACAAGAGATGGGAAAAATTGCAAATTGGCATTGTCTCAGGGTGAGTACATAGAGAAGGTGTTGGAGAAGTTTAGAATGCAAAATGCAAAACCGATTAGTACACCTTTGGCCAACCATTTAAAATTAACCAAGGAAATGTGTCCTAAGACACAAGAGGAGATAGAATACATGTCCAGGGTCCCTTATTCATCAGCAGTTGGCAGCTTGTTGTATGTGATGGTTTGCACAAGACCAAATATTGCACATGCAATGGGAGTTGTGAGTAGGTATATGAACAATCTAGGTAAAGAACATTGG
The DNA here is from genome assembly GCA_032191745.1 of Picea mariana. Lineage (NCBI taxonomy): Eukaryota > Viridiplantae > Streptophyta > Pinopsida > Pinales > Pinaceae > Picea > Picea mariana. The sequence continues at coordinate 66,418 of JASDQU010373202.1, forward strand.
GAGGAAATAAAGTGGATTCTCAGGTATTTGAAAGGTTTTGCTACTCATGCATTATGTTTTAGAAGTTCAGACATTGTTCTACAAGGATATGTTGATTCATATATGGCAGGTGATAAAGATAGCAGGAGGAGCAACACAAGGTATGTTTTTACTATAGGTGGAATAGCAGTAAGTTGGATTTCAAAACTGCAAAAGGTTGTTGCACTTTCAAAAACAGAGGTAGAGTATGTTGTTGCTACAAAGGCTAGTGAAGAGATGTTTTGGTTACAGAGGTTTATGGAGGAATTGAGAAAGAAGAAAGAGAATAGCAAGTTGTATTGTGATAGTGAGGGTGTCATTCATCTTGCAAAGAAATCACACTTCCATTTGAAGACTAAGCATATACAACTTAGGTACCATTTCATACGATCCATCTTGGAAGATGGACATTTGAAGTTGGAAAAGATACACACTAGATAGAATCCATCAGACATGTTAACAAATGGAGTAACCAGGGAGAAACTGAGTTACTACTCAGTTTCACTTGGTCTTCAAGAATGAAGGTGAAGATGAGAAATTTGCTAGGTCCAAGAAGGATCATAGTCCAACAGATACAGCAGCGGTAGAGTTGTTGAGATCAGTCTCCAAGTGGGACATTTTTAGTTGTGGAGCATAATTATCTTCCTGATTCAGAGGTTTTTTGTTTTCAGCTGTGTTTATACCCCATGAAGACTTTACACCCTGGAAGATTGTACATCCCTCCATGAGGGGGAATTGCAGGGTGGAATTTCCCCCCTTGCGAGGTCTGAGGGAAAGCCGGCCCTCGGTGGGGGTTTTGGGGGTAGCGTTCCTCGATGGGGGTTTGGGGATGAAGCCCCCGAAGGAAAATTTTCCTTGTAAATGTGTATTGTAATTTCATAGTAAATCTGAAACATTCATTATAAGGTCGCAAATCTGAAGGTAGAATTTATGTTAGGGTTTTTTTCCCTAGAAGGAAACCCTCTTTTATGAGGGAAATGCATTGCGGCTATGTATCATTGAAAATATTGTATTCTAAGAACTGAGGTTGTGAGAGAAAGAAGAGGAAGTTACAGCGGGTGTGTTGTAGGTTGTATCCCTTTATTTACTAGATAATAAAAGGAAGGACCTGTCAATTTATCTGGTGGACGTAGCCCACACTAGGTGAACCATGTATATTTGTGTCTCTATTGTATTTGTATCTTCTGTGTTTTATTTCCGAACTTGTTTTATTTTATTTCTCTGCGATCCTATTTTTATAACACATACAATGAAGTTAAATGCATTAGTAGGCATGATGACAGTGAATGTTTGGTGCATATGGATGTGCACTTGTTCACACGTACATGCATGGATATGCATATGGCATTTTTGTGGACTTAGAATAGTTTGTTGTTATATGCATGTAATATTGATGTTATATTGAGTATGAATAATGATGGATTATGTATTCAGGAAAAATGATATAACACGGTTAAATATGTGGATGTTGTTGTTGATTATGACCTCCATCTATGTGAAGACCCATGAGAGTGGTAGGAATGATGATCAGAAGGATGGAGGAGGAAGCCTCGGAGCTTCTACAAATACTAGTTGATCATGTAGCATCAAGTAGGTTGATAATATCCATGCATGTATGCATTTGGTTGCTTCTAATGTTAGAGGGAATTGAGGTAAGAATCCCCTCTGCTAAATTTTCAAGATTTAAATTAATATGTAATGGTCGAAGGCATAGAGTATGTAAATGGTGTTGATGCTAGAGTGCATTTAGATAAAAGGTTAGTTGCAGATTGTGTTATGACTGGTTATGAGATCATAATCAGGTCAATTCAGGAGATATACTCCTGTTACAGAAATGAATACCCATAGGGCTAGTCATGTGTGAGATCATGATACAGTTGGATATGGAAGGGATATAATGTTATGTGAGTGCTCAACGATTTCCCCTGTATGGCTACTATTTGGACTGCAACATCTTTGTTAACACTAAAGAGCACTTAGGAATTATGTTTCCTCGTGTTGTGTATCCAAATAGTCGAGCTATATTGGGAAGAGTTCAGATGATGTGTTGAGGCATTGGCTAGACCTTCCAACTGATCATGGTGGATTGCATGACATAGTTATGTGGTATTATGTGGTCAATGCAGGGATATATTATGTAGATGTGGCCATGGGTATTGGCACATCGATTGTTATTTTATTGGTAATTATTTGTTTTATTATGAAAAGCTTGTGATGTTGAAAATGCATAGTGAATGATAGTGTCGTTATATTTAATATGAATACTAGTTGAAGGTGATTGAATTGTTGTTTGTTACAATTCTGAGATCACTTTTTGGAGCTATTGAAAATGTTACAAGTGGTATTAAAGAAATTATTGAATGCCTATATATATTATATTGCATAGAAATGATTATGCTAATATTTGAAATGATGTGAGAATTGCTAGCTCATGAAGTTGAGAACACTTCAGGTGTTGTTAGATATCGCAACAAGAAAATTGTGGGTTAAAGTAGTTACATAATGATGAATTATGGAAAATCTATGTCAGGGGAATGGAGTAATAAAAATATTTATGGATAGAATAAAGAAAAGATTGGTTGATAATACATGTGTAGAGAATGATGGGTTCATTCCAATTAATAGTTGAATTACATTTGATGTCAAGAATGGATGGAAGTAATTGAATTGTAGTTGTAAACAACTCTGAGATCACTTGTTGCCATTGTACATGAGTTACTGACAATATGTTTGGTTGCATGTAATATGAGGAAAATCATAGGTGGAGTGGTCTTGGATATGGAAATAATGTAAGCCCACAAGGAAGACCGGTCTCTACTGCTACAAGAGCCAAACATTATGAACTGAAGATCATGCTTGGAAATTTAATTTTTCTTCTATAAAACATTTTTGGGAATTAGAATTTAAAAATTAATGATAATTTGTTTAGCTGAGTATAAATTGAGGAAATTTCCGCAAGAATGGTCTTGGATATGGAAGGGATGTAACCCCATAAAGAATACCAATGCTTGATGTTGCAAGAGCCAAACATTATAAGAAAAAACCTCATGCTTGGGGAATTTTATTTTCCTATACAAAACAGATTTGGGAAATTAAAAATTGCTATGATATGCTAACAGTTGGTTTGGCTAAGAGAAGGTTGAGAAAATTACAGGAAGAATGGTCTTGGGCATGGAAGTATTGTAATCCATAATAAATATGGACATATACTACTGCAAGAGCCAAACAAATTATGAGTTGGAAGCTCATGCTTGGAAATTATGTTTTCCTGTATAAAACATATTTGACATTTATTATTGGAAATTATTATGATGATATCTCATGATGATTGTATGTGTGTAATACATATGAGATGTTGACTATTGAATATGGAATATCGGGAAGAAGAGCGCTAAGAGAAAATCAAGCTCAATGAAAAAGGCATGGAATGAAGAAAGTCCAGTGGACTTGTTGCAGCTGGAGTCCTTGGAGTCACAAGTCCGAAACTTCCTGGATGAGTGCACTGAAGCCTTGAAGAGAAGTGGTACAGCCCAAAAGAATACAAAGAGGAGAAGGGGGGGTACACTCTTTGGGTTATGCAGGATGATAGGTAAGGAGAGCTTGTTGGTTGGAATTGCTGCTAGAAAAATAAAATTGTAAAAATCCTTATGTATGTTTTGTGCCGAAGTGCCTATGTATGCATGTTTTTAGGCTAGAGTTCCTATGTATGCATGTTTTTAGGCTAGAGTACCTATGTATATGAAAATTGGATGGACTACCTATGATGATTAATGGCTTGTGAGACTAGCATTGTAATATTAAGAACATCATAATTGTGTTTTGCACTGAGGACAATGCCAAAACAAGGGGAGGGGGATGTAACACCTCAGTTTTTAATCCATATGACTAGAATGTATTATATAAATGTGAATTAGGATGGTGACCTGGTAAAGTTGAAAAGGGTCTGGAGTGCCTATGAAATGTAATACTTTAATATATATTAATAAAATACATCATTGGGTGCAAGGCTGACAAGGACAAAAGAGATAGGGGGGTATGATTCCACGAGAGATGGGACTAAAGGGGATAATTATTTTTATTACATTTACCCATTTTGGATTTAATTGAGAAAGTAGTTACATGAGCTTCTTGGGAAGGCCATGTGGTTCTTGATTTCCAAGTAAATACATAAACCCCTCTTTGGGCTATTTGGGGGTTCACTCTTTCCACTCTTCCATTTTTTAGGGGTTCTTCATTTCATTATTATTCAATCACTCATCCTCCTCACTCTTTCCAATTCGTGTGCTCTTGGTTTGGGCATGAATATGAATGGTTGGAGGTAGAGATTCATTTCTATATGGTTGTGACAAATTATTGATCATTCCATGAGGGAATGGATCCCTATGTGCATGAGATTGATGATAGTTCTGAAAGAACTGTCCACAACTTAGAATCCTTGGAGTTTCTAGTATGGATATTTCTTGACCAGTAGCACTAGAACCATGGAGAGCAATGGAATGGCTTGAGGGACTGCATGGCAAAGAAAGGGGTTCATTTATTTGGGTTGTGCATGATGGAGGGGAAGAGAGTTGGAAATTAGGATTGTTGTGTGATTAGGAAAACATGAGAGCTTATTAGCTAACTAGTGTGTTTTTAGATTTGTCATAGGAACCATCCTTGTGGATTCATAGCCCTGGATTGGGGGTGACATGTTGTTGATATTTGGAACAGCGGTGTCTATGGTTGGGAGGAACATCCTTGGTCTACAGCTAGTTGATGAATGTTTACTTGAAAAGATAAGTGCTCTATGTGTTCTTTGTATAATGTTTATCCCATTGTGTATGTATTTATCTCTGAGGTGTATTTATGTGTGCATGCTTCTAGTTATTGTTGTGAATGGCATGTTGTTCACTTCTTGGATGGTTTAGCATGAATATTGATTATTCCATGTGTTTTTATTGCATTATTTCATGCTCATTTTTGAATGAATTATTATCAAAATTCAAAAAATATTTTTGAAGTGAGATATGGAGTAGCATGGTCAGCCTGTTGGTGGTTGGGTACGTTACAGAGGATAATGCTTCTACAAGGAATGTTTGAAAAGGTATCATTAGTATTAATCATGGAAAGACAAAAACATTGAATGTTTTGTATGGTGAAGGGTTAAAACACAATATTATAAGTGTCAATCAAATGTGTGATCAAGGTTACAACCTCACATTTCATTCTAAAGGATGTGAGATAAGGAAAGCAGGTTTAGAAAGATTAGTAGAAAATGCAAACAGAACCCCAAGCAATGTATACGTTCTCAATGAAGTCAAAGGAATGTTGTATGGGACAAGTAAACAAAATCTAGGAGTGATGTTTCTCTCATTTCATTATTAAAGGGAAGCAAAAGCTCGGGAGGAGGATCCCTTTTCCATTGATTTCAAGGCGGAAGAAGTTGCATACAAAGGAATAATTTCAAACACAAGGAAAGTTGTAGACAGGGGGAGTGTCATAATTGAATAAGGGTTTCCATCAATGAAAAAGGGGGATATTGTTGGAAATATTGTTTTCATTAATGTCAAATACAGGGAGAGACTACATGTTGTCAGAAAATGAGATTCACTTCCACACTAAACCTAGCAGACAAGAATAAGAATTTAATCAAGATCGCAAATGATAAATAAATCACACAGTACACAGAGATTTTACCATGGAAACCCAAATCGGGAAAACCAACATTCCTTGAGCGTTCTACTCTCTTGTTGTCTTATTCAATCTGAATAAATGGTTACATCTTGGTCCACATCTAAGACACAATCGACATCATATATTATTTCTTGTGCAATAACAACCATGTAGTCAATTCGTCTAACATTTGGATGACCAACAACCTACATCTAAATATTTCTATAAAGATTGGTTACCTTACGATTCATTTATTGTTCATTAGTCATTATGGCCTTACAACATGCCTCTTTATAGTATTTACAACAAGAAACACCCTAAAGACATGGCACCCAAAAACAGTTACAGATCCATGCAAATCATTAGCTACAAATCCCACGAATCTTGGGATTCTATTATAGTTGACTCCAAGTTAGATTACAGTCGACTATCAGTTGACCTTCATTTGTTCTTCAGTCATTCACCACATGCCCACCTATCGACCTCTTGTCAGTTAACCTCTTCGACTTATTGTGATGCCTTTACCATGTTGAATTGCCCCGACCTTCGACTTCGACTTTACCCAGTCGACTAACCTCGACCTTCGACTTGCTGTTGATCTACCTCGATTTTGACATGTTGTCGAACCACCTCAAATTTAACCGTCATTCGATCCACATTGACTAGACTTCCATTGCAAAGAATATAACAACCCAACATTCTCCCACTTGTTTTCTTCTTTGTTGAAACCAAGAGATTCTTGAACTTTCATTCACAAACCTAAGGAAGAAATGCCCATTGTCTCTCTACACCAAGAGAACTTCACAGCACTCATAGACTTGGTCAATGAGGCTATTATGTTTTCCAATGTGTCTACTTTCTCTAGTAGCACCTTGTTAATTTCCACCATATCTCTTACGAAATGGTATTGTACATTAATGTGTTTAGTCTTTGAATGATAAACATGGTTCTTTGCCAGAAATATTGTACTTTGACTATCGCAACTTATATTCATATCTCTCTGCTCAAACCTGATTCCTGAACATAGCCATACTGCTTCTTTGTTTCCATGAGTGGTCACCATGTATTCAGCTTCTATTATTGACAAGTCTATGAATTCATGTTGCTTACTCATCCAACTTATTGCTCCATCAAACATCTTGAAGACATATCCATTGGTTGACCTTCGTCAATCCAGATCTCCAACCCAGTCGACATTGACAAAGCCATGTACATTTAATTTACCACGGTCACTTCCAGGTTTTCCTTGATAGAATATATCATAGTCCTTCATGCCACACAAATACCTGAATACTCTCTTGACAAGTGTTAAGTGATTCTTTCCAAGTGTCAACGTATACCTTCTCATCACTCCCACTGCATTGGAAATGTTTGTTCGAGTGCAAACCATCACATACATTAGAATATCAACAACACTTGCATAAGGAACATGTGTCATGTCCTCTATTTCTTCCTGTGTCTCTAGACATTGTTCAACAATTATCCTTTCTCCCACAGAAATTGGCACCTTCATCGGTTTGCAATCTTGCATGTTGAAATGTTTCAGAACTGTTTCAATATACTTTTTATGATTTAACCATATATTTCTAGTGACTCAGTATCTCTTAATCTCCATTCCTAGAATGAAGTTAGATGCATCAAGATCCTTCATGTCTAACTTGGAGGATAGTTGTTTCTTCACCTCCTTTATTGTGTCCATGTTGTTTCCAATCAGAAACATGTCATCGACATACAAAGATACATATATGAAACTCCCATCTTCTTCCTTGGAATATATGCAATGATCACCTTTGCTTCTCACAAATCCCAAAATAAGGATGTATGTGTCGAACTTCTAGTACCACATCCTTGGCGATTGTTTTATACCATAAAGGGATATTTTCATTTTTCACACCAACTCTTTCTCACCCTTTACTACAAATCCTTTAGGTTGTTTCATGTATATTTTCTCTTACAGGTCCCCATGTAGGAATGTTGTCTTCACATCCATCTGTTCTATTTACATATCAAATTTTGCAGCCAGAGACATCAGTACTCTAATGGAAGTTAATTTTTCAACATGGGAAAAACTCTCACAGAAGTCGACTCCCTCAACTTAGGAATATCCTTTCACTACCATTCAATATTTGAACTTCTCGACTTTTCCTATGGCATTCATATTCTTCTTGAATACCCATTTTCTACCGACAATATTTCTTCCACTAGGAAACTTGACTAGGTCCCATGTCTCATTCTTGTGCAATCATTTCATCTCTTCGACCATGGCATCCTTCCAAATTTTACCTTCTACCGAATTGACTGCCTCACCGACCGACTTGGGCTCATCATCGATTGAAGTTAACACGAATCTGGAATGGAAGTCAAGAGGAATATGCCTTTTGATTGGTTTTCTTACTCTTTCTGACCTGCTTACTACCAAAGTTTATTTTTCCACCTCTTCCTTTGATTTAGTTGACTCATCTGAATCATCTTCTTCATTCCTCAGTTCAAAACACACCGTCTTAGGATTATTCTCGATCTAAAAAATTTCCTCAGGCTCAAAATTACCTCCTACTTATCTGAATACCACATCTCGATTTTACACTATTTTCCTTGATGCAAGATCCCATAGCTTATATCCTTTCATTCCTTCTTTGTATCGAATGAAAATACAATTGATTTCCTTCTTGTCCATATTTTTCCTTGGGAACATGAAAAAATGCATCACATCCAAATACTTTGAGATGTGAAACCGAAGGATTCTTATCTGACCATATCTCATTTGGAGTCATGTCAAATAGCACCAATGGAGACATATTCACCAGATATCTTGTAATGTCGATTGCCTCCACCAAGAATTCTTATGCGAGCCCAGCACCACTTAGCATGCTCCTTGCCTTGTCCATCAATGTTCTGTTCATTCTCTCAGCAACTCCATTTTTTTATGGGGTATATAGTGTGGTAGTTTTGTTTACTATTCCACATTGCTTGTAGAACTGATCAAATTATTTTCCACAAAATTCACCACCATTGTCAGTTCTCAACATCCTAATCTTCTTGTCTGTCTGGTTTTCTACAACAGCTTTAAACTCTTTTAATTTCTAGAAAACCTCTAATTTCTTCCTCGGGACATATATCCATGTCTTCCTGAAAAAATTATCTATGAAGGAGACATGATACATGGATCCACCAAGTGAAGGCACTGTAACCGGGCCAAACCCATCACTATGCACCAATTCTAGAATCCCATTTTCCCTTGTCGCTCCAAATGGGAATCTCACCCAACTTTGTTTTCCATGTATGAAATCTTCACAAAAGTTGACTTCTAAACCACATTCACAAAAACCTTTGACCATACCTTTATTGTGCATATCTCAAAGTACTTTTTATTCAATGTTTCGGGTCGAATTGAGTCAAAGTCGATTCAACTTCAGGAGCAACAATGTTGTTGCATCTAGTCGAGTTGGCATTCCCTAAAATCTTGTATAGGGTTCCAATCCAAAATTATTCAATTAATACCATCGCACCTCTGACCATATTATATGAATCCTTATGAAATAGAGTGTGCACTCCAGTATCACTCATCTTGTTGACAGATATTATGTTTCTTTCCAAACCCAGAATGTGTAGCACACTTGCAAGGGTTCTTTTCCTCCCATCCTGTAGGATAAGTCGAACTATTCCTCATCTGAAAATTTTGGTTGTTGGTTCATCCCCCAAGAACACATCACCCCATCATATCATTCATACTTGCATAACCATTCTCTATGTGGTTTCATATGATAGGATTCTCCCAAGTCAATCAACCAAACACCTTGATCCAACTATGTATTGGTCGACGTCAGGTACACATCACCTCCCTTATTCGGGTTCATCTTTCTCTTAGTCGACTACTTCTCGTCATATCTGATAATGACTTCCATCACCATCGACTGACATTCCTTTTTGTAATTCCCATATTTACCGCATTTCCAGCATCTTCTTGTCGACTAAACTGGGGATTTATATCTTCCCTCTGACTTAGAATTTCTACCAGAGAATTTTCTTTTATCTCTTTCAACCAGTTGACCTCTCACCACTAAAGCATATTTGGTCGATCCTTCAATGTTCTTTCTTCTCATATATTCTTACAGTAGAGAAGAAACCACGTATTTTAGTTCTAATGTGGTTTTATTACTCCCTATGGCCACGACTAAGCTATCCCATGAGTCTAGCGAAGACCATAATAGGCTTATACACTTCTCCTCCATGATTTTAATATCCACAAACAATAATTGGCTTAAAATGGTATTAAAGGAATTTAAATGCTCATTCACCAAACTACCATCACTCATTCTGAGAAGATATAATTTATTTCTGAGAAATAACTTATTTACCAGAGATTTTGTCTGGTATAAGCTTCCCAACTTATCCCATTGTTTCTTGGTCAAATCTTCACCTGATACTTTCAGCAGTAATAAATCTGCAAGACAAAGTTGAATCGTACTTCTTGCTTTTCTTTCAAGTTTATCCCATTCTTTCGTTGACATTCTTGTCGGCTAGGTACCTGAATAGACCGTTTTCCATTGTTCCTTATCTACAAAAATATCTTCCATTTTAAGCTTCCAAAGCTCAAAATTTTTTCCATTGAATTTTTCTATCTCTATTCTTGAATTGTTCTCCATTCTTTACCACGATCTTTCACACAATTTATGACTTGCAACTCTTACTGTAACTAGGGTTTAGCTCTCAGATTCAATATTGGTAAATCAATATATGATACACATGTCAAAGCATAACACAGCTATGATACCACCTATCAAGAAATGAGATACGCTGCCACACTAAACCTAGCAGAAGAGAAGAATAATTTAATCGAAACATAAATGACAAAGCAATCACACAGTACATAGAGATTTTACCCTAGAAACCCAAACCAGGAAAACCAACATTCCTTAAGTGTTCTACTCTATTGTTGTCTTATATAATCTAAATAAAAGTTTAAATGTATAACCTTGGTCCACACCTAAGACACAATCGACATCATACCTTCTTTCCTGTGCAAGAATAACCCTGTAGCCAATCTGGCTTACATTTGCATGACCATCAACCTACATCCAAATATTTCTATAAAGATTGGATATGTCACGATTCATTTATTGTTCATTATCCTTTATAGCCTTACAACATTCCTCTTTATAGGATTTACAAAAGGAAAGACCCTAAATACATGGCACCCAAAAATGGTTACAGATCCATGCATATCATAGGCTACAAATCCCGCAAATCTCGATATTTTGATACAGTCGAATACAAATCGGATTACCAATCAACTATTAGTCGGCCTTCATTTTGTCTTCAATTGGTCACCACACGCCTACCTATCGACCTCTTGTCGGTTGACCTATTCAATTTGATGTCAATTCCTTTACCATGTCGAATCGCCTCGACCTTTGACTTTGACTTTACCTGGTCAACTAACCTCGACCTTCGACACGTTTTCGATCTACCTCAACTTCGACCTGTTGTCAATCCAAATCAAATTCAACCATCATTCGATCCACATCAAATATACTTTCACTGCAAAGAATATAACAACACAACACATGTTTCCAAGATAAAGATTGCAAGATGGATATTGTTGGTAATATTGTTTTTGGATTTTTGATGCTTAATTTGGATACCCTATCTTTGAAGGAGTTTTTACTCTAAATAACTAGCTCAAATGGGAGCATAGATTATATGGTTGGAAATATTATTTTGATAGCTTTCCAACAGTATATGGAACTCCCTCTAACTCCTTAGGAATGAGGAGATATGAATTTTTTTGTGAGAAAACCCAACCAAAAAGTTTAGGTCGGCCCAGCTAGTATTTACAGGTCGACCTTAAAAGTGAGAACATAAACACTATAAATATAGGATATATGTGTGAATTTGTAGATAATCCAAGCAAAAATATCAATTTTGAGGTGCAGAGAATATCTTTGAGGTGTGCAAGAGAAGATGGAGAGTATTCTTGGGGTCTAAAGGTGTGTAAGATGAGTTTTCTTGGAATTTTAAGAGTGCACTATGAATGACTAAGGTCTATGATGATGAAAAGTGAGTTGTTTTGAGGGTGTGATGTTGTAGTCTAGGATTATATTATGGGAATGATGCTACAACGTTCTCTAGGTCATGAAGGATAAATATGACTAGGTTTTGAATATAAGTCTATGTTATGAAGCAAAGAAAGGCGTTAGAGCATGAAAATTATGGGTATGATGATGTTGTTAAATACATGAAATATGAAGCATGCAGGTGAAGTCAAAAGTACTCTGTGTATGAAGATCTTAGGTTTGTTCCTATACAGCTCTTACTGAGTCAGTTCTCAGCTGAGGATATTGGTGTCTTTAGTAGGTTGGTGCCTACACAATATCTTGTTGGGTTGGTTCTTAGCTAAAGACATGGGTGTCTCCAATAGGTTGGTTCCTATCAAATTTGTAACAGTATGTTGGTGCCTACATACATTTATAAAGATAATTTTTTTGTTTTTTTCTCCTGTAAAGGTTTCTAAATTAAACTATGTGTACCATGATTTGAGTTTAAATGCATTTACTATTTTAAAGCTAATGAATGATTGATGAATTCTCAATTAAACTAAAAAGTATCTTGTATTGATTCACCCCCCCTCTTGCTATAAGCATAAGTTCAACACTCATTCCTTTCATTGATGACCTTTTGGATGAATTGAGTGGTGTTCAATACTTTACAAACTTGATCTACGTTCTAGCTACCACTAGATACGTATGAAAGAAGAAGATATTCCGAAGACTTCCTTTAGAATTCATGAGGGTCACTATGAGTTCTTGGTCATGCCCTTTAGCCTGTGTAATTCCCCCTCCACTTTTCAAAGTCTCATGAATCATGTATTTCTCCCTTTCCTCTATCATTTTGTATTAGTTTTCTTTGATTTTATTCTCTTCTATAGTAAAACTTGGCAATCCCATGTTGCCCATGTGGATCAAGTTCTCCATCTGTTGTCTAAGAACAAACTTTTTCTCAAACAATTTAAATGTGCTTTTGGAGTCTTCGAAGTTGATACCTAGGTCATAGTGTTGGAAAGGATGGTGTATGGGTGGACCCTAAGAAAATTGAAGCTATGAAGGATTTTCCTCGCCCTAAAACTCTTAAAATATTGCATGGTTTCCTAGGTTTAACAGCGTATTATCGAAATTTTGTTCAGAATTATGGAAAAATTGCAGCTCATATTATTAATCTCCTTGAAAAGAATGCTTTGAGTTGGACTCCAGTAGCTGATCAATATTTAGAATCCTTGAAAGAGGTTATGTGCGTGACTCCTATCTTGGCACTCCCATACTTCACCAAGATTTTTGTCCTGGAATGTGATGCCTCGAGGAAAGGAATTGGGGCACTCCTCATGCAAGAAGGTCGACCTTTGACTTTCACTAGTAAACAAATGTCAGAGAGATATTTGGTCCACTCAACCTATGAAAAGGAAATGTTGGACATTCATCATGTAGTGGATCTCTAGCGTCCATATCTATTGGGGAAACACTTCCAAATTAAAACTAGTCATCGTAGCCTCAAGTATTTTCTGGAACAAAGAATTTCATCCCCGGAGCAACAAAAATGGGTGACCAAGATATTTTGATATGATTATGAGATAATCTATAATAAGGGAAAATAAAATGTGATTGTTGATTCTCTTTCAAGGAAATATGAAGAATAAGGGTCCCTCTTTTCCCTCTCATTCATTTTATCATACTGGCTTCGAGCCATTTGCAAGGAATGGTTGCAAGACACCAAACTTTCTAGCCTGATCCAAAAATTGCAACAGTATTTGCAAGCTTCTCCAGGATACTCCTAGAATAATGAAGAGCATCACTATAAAGGTCACATTTATTTAATAAAATAGTTGAGCCTTAAACCCATGGTGCTCTCTAAGTTTCATGCTTCACCCATAGCTGTGTATTTAGGTTTTACCAAAACCTATGAATGGGTCAAACGTTCTTTTTTCGGGGAAGGTATGAAACAACACATCCGCACCTATGTGGTTGAATGTGATACATTTCAACACCATAAGGGAGAAACTATCAAAACTCTAGGCACACTCCAACTGCTCTCGATTCCACCTACTATTTGGATGGATATTTCTATGGATTTCATAGTTAGCTTACCTAAATCGGCCAATAAGTTAGTCATCATGGTGTTAGTAGATCGTCTTTCCAAATATGTTCATTTATGTGCTCTTCAACACCCATTCATGACCTCAACAATGGCTCAAATATTTATGGATGATATATTCAAACTCCATGGAATACCTCATTTGATTCTCTCCAACCGAGATCCAACTTTAACCATCAATTTTTGGCAAGAATTGTTCAAGATCCAAGGAACCCAATTGCACCTCAGCACTTCCTATCATCACCAGATTGATGGACAAACTAAATCTATCAACAAGTATTTGGAAACATATTTTTGGTATTTTGCATCTGAAAGAAAAAATCATCGGGCTCAATGGTTACCCCTAGTTGAATGGTGGTACAACACATATTACCATATTGCCACTCGCATGACTCCCTTCGAATCATTATATGGGAAAAATCCATTGTCGGTTCTCTCATACATGGTAGGTGTCTCCAAGGTTCAGAAGGTTGACAACAATCTTATAGTCCACATGGTCATTCTCCGTACCCTTAAAGAAAATTTGGTTGATCTGAGATTGGGGTGACCCTGTTACCACTTTTTACTCAGTTATATGCCACTCCATCAAAGGTCATATTTATGTCATTGTTTCATGGAAACCTGCACAGGAGATCTATCTAAAGAAAGTACAAACAAAGCTTATCAAGAAAGGAAGAGAGATTCAATATGGACGAATGAGAAAATATATTCACACTACTCCAATGAGTTGATGATTGATACATAGATCATGATCAATATGATACAATGAATGAGTGGAATACACTCATATATAGGGAAAAGCATTCCATAATTAAGAAAATAAATCAAGCAGTTAGATTTCCTTAGGAATGCATGCATGCATAATAGTGATGGTAAAAATAGAAAGTCTAAATAGAACTAGTCAGTTAACTCCCACTGAACTAGTGTGTCGAAAATAGAAATTTCTCCAACACCCCCCTAAACATCACTATGGAGTAAAAAATGAGTCTCGGCTACTAGGCCATTTTAGGTACTCATGTACAATGCAACTAATGAACACTGAATAAAAGTGAGGAAAGAGGGAAAACCACGTGGGAACATGATCTGAAAATGATAAAGAGGCTTGTATTCTTGAAAATATTTGCAAGTTTCAATTCAAGTGTTCTTATGCAAATGGATCAATTTTGCAAACACAATTTTTTTATAAAAAATTACACATTCAATATGTAGATAATAAGCAGCAAATAAAAATGAACAGTAAACACATAACACAGCAAATGATAAAGGAGTTCACCCCTCTCTTGGGCTACATCTCCTGGTCCAGCTTCCAATGGATCTTTTATATTATTTTCTCAAAGTGATAAAATGTATGATTTAAAATGCTCAAAATGCCAAATAGATGGCTCCAATGGCTTCAGAACGTCCAAAAACCCCTAGCTGGGCTTTTTCGGCACCTGATTTGGCCAAAAATTGAAGAAGATAGGCTTCCTGGAAGTTCCCCTTCAAACTTGTTGTCTCTGGATCAACAATTTACACCTTTGTGTGTCCAACCTAGCACCCATGCTCATTTTCGTGCTAAAACCTAGCACCGGGTGCAACCACAAAACCATGCGAACTGTAGGACGATTAGGGCACCTAGCCCCTAACCGCCTAACCGTTGAGCATGTGGCTTACCATATGACCGCGCACGCACACAAAAGGGGCCAAGTCCCAAGTCAAATGGTAGAGTGACAAGTGTCGACACGGTTTTAAAACCGTTGGTAATTAAACTCCCGCACAATGTATGGACCACCAGTCATATGTGTTGTGGACTTCGTTTGAATTACGCGTGCGGGTAGTCATATGGTATACATATATGAACGGGGGTTGGGGCTTAGCCCCAGCCCTGTCCGCGTCCAAACCACAACACATTACAATTCAAATAATTTTAAACACACATATATGTTAAGAAAAAATGGTGGGCATGCTGGTTGGGTGGCCCTTCCCAAAGCTCTTCCCCTGTCTGGAGGTCGCGGGGTCGAGTCCTGCCGACTACACAAATTTTAACCAATGCCTGGGTGACACGTGGCGACCCTTGCTTGGGCCACATGTCACCAATCCATTCACCACCGAGATTCCACGTGTTAATAAATGATTCAACCATCCAACTGCCACCTATCCACCAACTCAGCTCTGCCACGTCAGTGTACAGCTCTGCCATGTCAGCATCCATATGGACTGTACAGTCAGCACATTTTTTTTACCTGTTTGACGATTTGAACAGAACGTGATATCTCACTCATCCGACGTATGTTTGAACCCAAACAAGTTGCGTTGGGTTCGTGACGATGAGGCCTACGCACCCATTCGATTTGAAGCGATTCTGAGCACTTTTAATTTTGAGCAAAATTTGATCCCTTAGATCAGAACAAAACCCCCCCTCAAAAGATAATGTATCAAAAGAAGAAAATGACAGCTGCTAGGCAACTATTTTCTCCACTGCAAGACGATCCCACAAAGTCTGAAACTTCAGCTCATTGAAAGTCTTCGTGAAGATGTAGAAATCTGTATGGATCTGATGAATTCCTTTGGCAACCTGTCGGGCCTTGTACTTCTTGATCCTATGGACCCATCTGCACCTAAAAATATTCCTTTTTGGTGGATGTGGAACCAGATTCCAAGTCTAGTTCTGTAGGAGTGAGTCATACTCCTGCATGGATGCTTGCCATAATGGATTTCCCACAACCCTATTGTAGTTTTGTGGATCAGTAGATTGAACCATATAGCAATGCATGGGCATCGCAGGTTCTGAAGCTGAAAATACATGAGAAGGCTCCTCATGCTGAGATCGAGTCCTCCTCGAATCCAATGGATTCCCTACAAGGTTTCCTACTACCTGAAGTGTGGTATGTGCCTTCTTGGGCACCTGTTGAAGCTTCGGTGTTAGCTTCTTATCTGGACGTACTACCTGCTTATTTCCATGTACATAATCAAAGTGTATGGAATCATCTCTGATGTCTAAAATTGATGGAAGAACAAGAGTATATGCATGTTTCAGTGGAGGTGCATGCAAAGTACTCTCCTTACGTGTAAGTAGAATAAAGGAGTCATCGTTAGAAAACTTAGTGAATTTATACAACCTTGACTTGTGATCCACCTCACCAATTGCAATAATGGAATTGTCATGCATGTCAATTACTGAAACTGAATTTGATGTAAATTCAACCTTTTTGCCTTTCTGAGTGATCTAATAAACTAAGAGCAGATTCATAGAAATATTTGGAACATGTAAAACATTCTCAAAACTGCCATTGTGGAGTTCCACTCTCCCTTCTCCTGCTACTACTACTAGAGTATCATCCCCCATGAGAATAGGGGGTCTTGAGCATGGACTCAAGGAAGAGAAAACTTCATCTTTCATTGCCATATGATGGGTTGCACCAGAATCTATAATCCATGAATCAGATGAGGAATTAATTTCAACAAGAGCATGATGATTACCTTTCTTAGGAGCAGGATCTTCTTCCTTTTGCTTCTTGACTCCCTCTGGAATGAAGTTTCCAAGGTTGTTCTATTGAAGTGCATGTGCCATAAGATCAATATGTTTCTTCATGCATGTGGATTCTTCATGATTAGGTTTATTGCAATAAGTGCATTGCTTTCCCTTCTTCTTCTTCTTGGAATCTGAAGAGTCTTTGGAACCTGAAGAACCATTAAAGGATTTGGAATATCCCTCCTTCCTATTCTGTTTGAATGACCCTTTTCCATCCTGTATGGTGAGTGCATGTTGTTTGGGATATTTCATGAGGCCCATATGTATGAGTTGTGTCTACTCTTGTGCAAGAGACTCAATGAACTGAGACAACGTAGGCATTTTCCAATTTTTTCCAAAAAGACATCTGCCAGAATGGAAATTGGAGACATATACAGTGTATTTTGGTCCTAGCTTAGCCAAGATTGTTAGAATAAGTTGTTTCTCTTGTGTAGACTTATAAATACCACATTCACCTAAGCTTAATAGCAAAAATTTTAATTTAGTAAAAAAATCTTGTATATTATCAAAACTTTTAGGGTCTAAGGTATTCAACTCTACCTCAAGCATATGACCTCGCATCTCATCCTGCTTTCCAAAGAGTCCTTCCAAGGTGGTCCAGATATCGTTTGGAGTCTTTAATGTGGCAATATGAAACCATAAATCAGTGGATATTAATTCAAGAAGTAGTAATGTGGCCTCATCCTTACGGTTCGCCCATCTCATCTTCTCAATCGCTGATGTAGGTTATGTTTTTGTCGCCATTGTCAAATTATATAGTCCTTTTCTTTTGAGTTGGAATGTCGCCTTGGGCTTACAATCAAAATAATTGTATGGTGTGAGTATTACCACCAAGTTTGATTGTATAATAGTTGTCATATCCATCTCTCCCACTGATTCCAAGAACCCCTAAAAATTTACTCTAAATCTGTAAGTAAAAAATTAAGAAATTAAGAATTCATATCAATTTCAGGAGATGATCTTGCAACTTACTTTCTGAGCAAACGGTGAGGAATCTCACTAAATGGTTGAAAACTCACTTCCAAAATGGGTCGATTTACTTTCCTCATGGGTTGTTTCCTCCAAAATGTAATATTTTGGGAGCAATGAATGTGGAAAGGTATGGCCACTGATTTGTATCAGTTTCAGGAGGTCGTCTTGCGGCTCACTTTCTGAGCAAACGGTAAATAATCTTGCTAAACAGTTGAAACCCCACTTTCATCGTGAGTCGTTTCCTCAAAAACGTAATAGTTTGGGAGTGTTATAACCCTATAATTCATAGGATCATCTGTTGACTGGAAAATTTTCACTCTGGATGTATTTTGGCTCGCAAATAATATTTCATTTTTTTTAATTATTTTCAAGGAAAGGAAAAGAAAATAAAATTCATGATTGTTGACAATAAGTGGTGTTTCCTAACCCCATGGAGACAAAATCAAGGGAAGCAATGCACAAAACCCACAAAAAGCA